>BLBF01000017.1:2015348-2032507 GCA_015471245.1 Laticauda colubrina | reverse complement strand
CAGAACTACAATGACGTGGGATAATACCCGAAGGAAGCTGAACAGCACACATGTAAGTACCCGCGATAACTTAAAAAAACAAATATATATATATATATATATATATATGTGTGTGTGTGTGTGTGTGTGTGTGTGTGTGTGTGTGTGTTATTTTTTAATTTTCGCGGGTACTTACATGTGTGCTGTTCAGCTTCCTTCGGGTATTATCCCACATCATTGTAGTGCTTTTAAAGTTGTAGCAACGTTTCAGCAGAATCTCATCTGCCATCATCAGGCTTCTGTATTGAGTTCGTCTGTGAGTCAGGCTGTCACAGCCATTTCAATTTTAAATTTGAGGCTAGCCTACTGTTGAGCCAGAATGGCTTTTTCTTCATCCTGATTGGTTGGGAGTCTTGGTCTGTGTTTATTGGTCTTGGAGTTTGCTGTGTTCTGCTTGATTGGTGTTTCTAGTTTCTTCTGTCTGTTTTGTGGCTTTGGTGGGCTGGCAACACTGTGTTCCTGTTTTGGAGGCTTTCAGTGCAGCTTGGCTTTGAGTAAATGGATGGCTATCATTTGTTAGGTAGCTGGGTTTCATCTGGGTGCCTAGTTGGGGTGTATTTGAGCTGGAGGTATCAGGGGGAGCCTCTTTGTGCCCAGGTGTTTGCCTGGCTTGTGGTGTGGAGATCTTTCTATTTGAGAGTGCAGGCTTCCAAATAATTGACAGTCTGGTGGAATCATCTCTTTTATTCATGCTTTCAGGTCTTTTTTCAATCTCTATGGTTTCTCTGATGATTCTGTGGCTGGGGTTTTCTATAGTGGCTAGGGTTTTGGTGCCATTGAAGTTGATGCTATGACCTGTGGCTTTCATGTGTTGGACTAGTGAGGAAGTGTGTTCCAGCTTTTTTACTGAATTTTTGTGTTCATTCATGCGGGTACTTATTCTTCTATTGGTCTGTCCAATGTATGTGGCTGGGCATGAAGCACAGGGGACTTCGTATATGCCTTGGTTTTCCAGGTCAATTTTATCTTTGGGGTTTCTAAGGATGGCTGCTATTTTTTTGTCTGTTTTGAAGGCAGTCTTGATGTGATGCCTGTGTAGTATCTTACTGATTTTGTGTGTAGTACCTCTTATGTAGGGCAGGACAGCTGTTCCATAGGTCTGTTGATCTTCTCGGTCTCCATTATGTCTCAGTGTGTTTTTGTGGATCAAGCTGGTGATTTTGTTTTTGTGGAAACCATTAGCTGTCAGTACTTTAGTCAGGGTGCATAGTTCAGTCTTTATGTGTGTCTTGTCTGCCAGGCGTTTGGTTCTGGTGATTAGTGTTTTGGCCATGGAGTTTATCTGTGCTGGGTGGTGGTGTGATTGGGCTTATGAAAGCTTCTAGGAATCTTTACAGAGAACTACTATCTATAGTAATTCTTACATGAGTCACTCCTTTGGACTCTCCACACCTTTGCAATATAGCATACACACTTGCTCTCTTTCCAGGCACAGCTGCTCACCAAATGATTCCCAACAGCTTCCTGGCTTTCATTCCCCAGAGACCCACATTATCAGCATATTACCAGGCCCAAAAGTGGAAACAAGGGAATGGAAGTAGTCAGGGGAGGAAAGGGAAAAGGGGGAAACAGAATGAAAAATTCACAGCAGCTGGTCAGTGAGACTTGATTTTCAACTCTAATCTCAGCTTGCACAGTAAATGGGGGAGAAACACCACAATTTGCATTACAAGGCCAAGAGAATTGAATGTTGGCAAATCAATTCTGCAAGAAGAGATAAAGCCAGAATATAACTCATGTATTAGTAGAAAGGTAGAAATTCAATTCCCATAATGTCAGATGATGTTGACTACAACTGATACTTTTTAAAATCCTTATACCCCTTGAATTCCTGAAACAAAAGACCTACATGTATGTAAGTACACTTCACTTTGTAATAATAATGTATCCACAATCTCTTAACAATATAGTACTTGAATCTTAGAAAAGGTAAGCCAACTTATGGGTACTAAAATCAATAACATTTCAGGAACAAGAATATCCATCTATCAATAAAGGAGCATTTAAAACAGTACAAATTGGATGGAATGCTTTAAAATGAGTACTTTCAAAATCCAGTTTCTCTTTTTCTGTTTACCTCACCAATTGCAATTAGAGTTCCATTCTAATTATTAATGAAGTGTAAAAATTCATTAACAATTATCTATTATTGCCTCCTAGTAGCTATTTTTAACTGCCATGCTATTTAAAAACAGTAAATAGTATACATTTAAAAATGGTATACATTTAAATAAAAACTACACTTTGTATTCCTCCTCTGTTTTCTTCTATCCAATTGTCCTTTAAATTTTTCCATGTTTGTCCTCAATTTCACACTGCATATGAATTTAATAAGCTTCCTCATCAATGCTGAATTTAATAAGCTAGAAGTTATTCTAAAAATGTGCACCTGTTTTCTGTAATTAAAGCACTCCTTTTCATCTTCTGAGACCTTCCCTCCAATTTAATTATCTCATTAAACAACAAGTCAGGATTTTCTTAATGGAAAATATTACATCAGAATCAAACTTGCTGATTTGACAAAGTAGGCTTGTTAATATCCTAGAAAAAACCTGATTATTAGAAAAAACCTGATTATCATAAAGAAAGCAATAAGCATTTGGGTGTAATTGCACAATAATGGAAGGTTTACAGCATTAAGGTTTACAGCAAAACATTTTGTGTTTTGAATGCTGTAAACCAATAAGGAAAATATTGAATCCTTATAATTCAGAATAAGTTATTAAGATTTTCAAATACTTTTTTAAAAAAGATGTCAATGCTCAGATTTTTTTTTAATACATGATTATAAGCACTGAAAATCATTTGAATCTGCAGCAAACAAAGAATTGAAAATAAATAAAACACCCATGGTGAAAAGAGCATAGTAAATAAATTCTTTATTAAATAAGGAAATAGATGTGAAAATAAACAAATGATCTGCAAAGTTTTCAACTTTCAAAAATAATAGGAGTAAATCTGTGTCAGTATATGAAATGACCAAGCCATTGAGTGGAGTGCACCATGGGAAGAATATTAAGTTATTCGGTTTTATGGCTATTCCAGTCATGAAGGGAGGAGTGAATTGGACTAGACATAATAACAGGCCAGCCAATGGGAACTGTTTGATGACTAAGAAACAGCACTTATTGTGAGCCAGGCAGCTTGGAGACTTGGCCATGGCTTAAGCTACTTATAAAAGTTTGTTCTTGGATCTTTGCCATGGCTTAAGCTACTTATAAAAGTTTGTTCTTGGATCTTTGCCTTCTCTGTTTATATTGCTTCTGTGATTATGACTTCTGGATTCTAAGTTACGGTTCTGGTATTATATGTGCATTGTACTTTATATTGTATATAAACAAGTTTCTTCTATAAATGAATCCTGCTGAATTATTTACTTGTGTGCTGGTTGGATTGCTGCAAAATCTGACAGTATGGCTGCAATGTATTTTGTATATGTATGTTTTTATTAACACAAAGTCATTGCATTTTGTGTTTTGAATGTTATGCAATTCCAACTGCCTTCAGAAGGAGCCCCATGTTGCATATATTGGTAATCATTCAAGCAAATAATAATGAGGACATGACACACTGTTGGAAGGTCCTCCCACTCTAGGGAGGGCCACAACTGATGTACCAGATGAACATGAGCAAAGACCTCCCAAGCCAGCCTCAAATTGATTATCAGTAGCCATGACTCCAGAAAGATTCTGGATTCTTGACCATTGGAAATGTATCACTGGACCAATCCTCTGGACATTGATATGACTTAGAAGTATCAAGATCCAGTCGAATATTCTGAATTTAGAACAGAATTTCCACTAACAGAATGGGGCAGGCCAAATCCAATATTGTATCTCAATAGTTCTTCAAAATAAAAATTTGCAGCTAAACCGATCCTTCTCATTTGAGTCAACTATAAACTTACTGAAACAAAAATTAATATCTCATTACTATATGTTATTTCTATACTGTTTAAATAAAGGTAGGGTAAAAATTATGTGTTGTATTTCACTGCATTTTTACAAATTGTGTGGCAAGTCCTCTCTCAAAAGCACAAATTTGGGCCATTGGGATTTTACAAAGGAGAAATAAGTAATCTAAGTATACCTGGAGATTCCCAATCATTCAGGTAACAGTTGTCCCAAAGTTACTTTTCCAAAAGGCAACTAGACTTTCTTGGGTTTTTTCTTTGTTTTGCTTCTCATCCAAAAGTTCCTCGGATAAGAAGCAAAACTTTTCAAAGAAAAACCATTTTCAAACAAAGAACCAAAAAAGTCCAGCTGCCTTTTGGAAAAGCACCTTTGGGATAGTCTAAATATATGTACAAAGCTTGTTCCTGAGTAGCTAGGTGGCAAGCATTTCATATATTAAGGAGTCAATATAGAGCACAGCTTGGGGAAAGTAAGTTTTTGCTTTACTGATTCCACATGGATAGTGCCCCAGGGAAATAATCTTTGGAAAACAATGCTATAAACAACAGAATTCCTAAATACTGCAAGCTGTTTCTAACATTTTCAAAGATTAAATTGCAACTAACATCTTTTTAAAATAGAAGTTACACTTGACACCACAATGAATGATATAAAATATTTAACCAGTGACTTTTATAACTTTAAAAAAACTTTTATTACTCAAGTTATTATCAATATAGCAATGAAACAGAATGCCTTATCTTTAGACAATGCTAATGTAATATCTACTGTAGCTAATGTGACTGTAATATGAAATTAATATAAAATAAAAAATATGGTACTACAGTTATCTTTTCCAGAGCTAAAGGCTCTCCAAATTTTGTTTCCAGATTTAGAGTTTCTGTGTTTAGTTACAGAACGCTATAATTCTGCATCCTAGAATATAATTGGATTATAAAGCTTTACATTTCATGCTATCTATTCTTTCTGGATTGCATGAATTTTGTATGGTCTTGATTTTCCTTCTTTTATTTTCTTCCTAAAAGAATATTTAAAGTAAGTCTGTGAACAGAAAGTATCAGGCATTTTAACACAGACATGTTTAAATATCCTTCCTAAATACAGTACCAAGAAAGGAATGTTTAAATATTCTTCCTAAACCCAGTACCAAGAAAGGAATGAAATATTCTAGATATGATCTAACTAATACAGTGCAAAGAGGAACAGTGACATCTCTAGATTAAGCTGGGATTCATTTTTTTTTTCTTTTGTACCTTTTTTCTTGGCTCATCTTGCGATCTACAAAGAAACCTAAATCATTTTCATACATATTGCTGTCCAGCATGTTCTCTCTATCTGATTATCATATTTTCTAATCTCTTGTTCAAGTCTAAATTCTCATTAAATTTATAAAGATGTTGGAATACCACGGGGCCTAGAAGAGAGTTCTGTGCTGTTTTTCCCTCTCTAGTTTGATGCAGGTCTATTGATTCACAATGCTTGTTCACAATTCTTCAATCACCTCTGTATTCATCTAACAGCAATATAGCCCAGCCGGAATTTCATTGTCTTGTCTACTACAATCTAATTGCAAATGTTTCTGAAGTAAATGCTTTCATGAAGTCACAATACATTATGCATACATTCTCACAATCAACTAAACTAGATAATCTACAAAAAGGAGGCAAAAAGTTGATTAACATGGTTAATAAATAATAAACACATGCTGGTTCCTATCATTCAGCAGGTCTTCCCTATTGATTATGATCAAATATAGACAAGACAATCCCCCCTTGTGCTTTTTTCCTCTGTCTTCTGAAAAATAGAACAGACAGCAGGACCACTAAGAAATGTTGGGGGCCTTGCAATCTTGATACTATGGGTTTTCAAAAGCTGTTCCACATTTACCATGACTCTCCCATGACAAAATTCTGTAATCTATTCTAGTTCATCTGCAAGGAAAGCAGCAAGTTTTTCTTTCTCTCCCCAAACTCCCCAAGAAATGAGTCTTTGGGATCCTGCAAGGCATCCTGCTTCAAGAGGATGTGCCGGTGTGACAAGTCTCACAAAGACTCATTTCTGAGTTTGGGGAAGAGAAAGAAAGACTTTGCTGCTTCTGCTGCTTTCCTTGCATGAAGCCAAAAGTCAGTCAGTCATTCAGTGCTCTCCCTCCCTCTCTGAGAATGGAACTAGAGACAGTATTTTGCAATCCCAAATTAAGAGTGATCGATCGGTAAGAAAACGGGGTGGGGAATTTTCCTGCAGAGTTTTTTGGGGATTTTCCCAGGGTCTTTGGTCCGTGCGATTTAAAATTATGAGTTTGGTGGTCCCTGCAGTCCAAAAGGTTGGCGACCCCTGACCTAAGTGACTTTGGGCCAGTCACTCTCACTCAGCCCAATTTAATCTTGGAGGATTGTTGTTGTGAGGAAAATAGGAAGAGGAAAGTATATTAGATATGTTTGTCACCTTGAGTTATGTGTAAAAATAATAAAGGTGAAATACAAACAAACAAACAAGTAGTAGCTATTGAAAATTGCTGAGAATCACCAAGCCATTAAGCTGAATCCAGAATTTGTATTTTCCTTTGATTCAAACCCCATGTCATCTCTGATTGAACCTGGCTGAAATCATCTAGTGCTACTTCACAGTTGCCATGCACTATGGGGGGAGGATGAGGGGGAAATAGCTAGATCATCTCATAGACAAAATAAGGAGATCTCACATGGGAACCAAAGTCATCCCAACAGGTATTCTCTCCTGGGATTCCCCCAAAAGCATTAAGCAGACTCTTTGTCCTGACCTTTTATTAAATGAATATGAATTTCTTGCATTCACATTCAGCCAAAGGCTTGGCAAAGAGTCTTTCAAGGGTATAATTAGAAGCTCAAACCTTATCTATCTTGGATAGCTACCTGGTAAATATTTCCAAATACAGTGCTGACAAGGAAGGGCTTAGCACAAGAGTATCTAGGATGCACAGACCGATCTTCACAATGATGGAATGAATGACTAAATGGTTTCCTGCAAAAGCCCCCTCCCCTTTTTACTCCTCTTTTAATCCGTATGGGAAGGGCCATTCATCGTCCACCTGTGATCTTATTCCCACATTGACCCTGAGTTCATAATTGTTCTTTCCTTCTGGCAGCTCTGTGCATGCGCAGGCTGGGCACCAGTTCCAGCTGCTACCCCGCCTCACTGCTGTCCAAGCGCAAAGGCAGCAGTGACTGCCAGCCTGCCCTGGCCTCATCTCTGTCTCTGATGCAGATCTCTCATCCGAGTCTTCCTCAGCCTCCAGGCCTAGTCCAGGTTCCTCCCCAACCTCCTTGCTGTCCAACTTTGTTGCCAGCTCCACCAGCCACCAGCAGGTCCCAACAACAGGTGCCAGAAGGAGAAGGAGCAGAAGTGATTGAGGGAGCCCACCTCAATTGAGGGAGCCCAATCAACTGCTTGATTGGACAATGCGACATGTGATACCTGGGAAGGGAAATTTTTGCTCTTTTAATTATATGGTAACAGTGGGAAACTTTTAGAATTGGTTTTCATTGGCTATGCTGATATGAAGTGCCCAATAAATGTTCTCCGAGGAGCATTCCTGCCTTGGAATTCTGATTTCTTTGGATGCATTACTCAGAATGCTGACACCCAGCATCCACATTTCTTATATTTTCCTCTGTAACAATAATCAGACCTTTGTTTCCTACACTCACTAATAGGTGGCATTTTTTGCTTATCTTCAATTCATTCTACTCTGGGAATTTCTAGTTATTAGCTAGTTCTGCCAAAGAGGCTTGCAAATATAAGCAATTATAATAAGAACATGTTAAGAGTAAGAGTACAATAAGAATTAAATATTAAGTATTTCATAACATAAAGCATAAAACACAACAATAATACAAAGATAGTGTTAAAAGAACTACAGTGCATTTCTAGGATTTTCCCACAGAGCATTTGGCAGTAATTGCTTTCTGGAGTAAGAAAAGGAAAGCATCCTGCTGAGTAGATCTCTGTAGGGATGGTTGTTGCCTGCCACCCTCCCTTTATAGGAAAATTTATTTCCTATAACTACATGAGTATGCCGCCCATTTATTTTCAATATATAAACTTATTCTTATTGTTGAAAACTCCTATTTATTATCAGGAATAGAAATGGTAAAGTTTTGTGAATTTATTCCACTAAGGTTTATGCATTAATAAAATTAATAGTCCTGCAAATGACATCTACCCATATGGGTGATTTGCAAGACAGCTTTTCTTGGAACTAGGGTTGATACTTTCCTGTTCTTGGAAGTGTACTTACTGTTCTGAGGGACATGAAATTAGGGAAGACTGACCTAAATCCATGGTCTAATTCATGATTACACACAAGTAGATTTCCAAATGAACTTAGAACTTAGATATTGGAAATCTTGATGAGTGATACAAAAGCAACTTATCGATGCCCTTCCCATTTACATGTTAAGGACTATGTACACTGGGCTGTACCAAAAGGTGAGTTAGAATACACCTTTTTCATCAAAAGATGAAAAGTTACTATCACATCAGGTAGGGAGATAGCTTATCCTGGCCATAGCTTCATTCATGTATAACATGCCAGGCAAGTATGCCAGGATTTTTGACCTCCTGGATGGTGGAGACTGAAGAAATACTTCCTTAACTAAACATACTTAGGGATTGCTCTCACCCAACACCATATCATTAGATGATTGTCTCCTTCTAGCTAACATTATAGCCAACAATGAAAAGAAACACGAATCTCACAATATAGGAACATTTCATAGATGCATGCATCCAAAAACAACATGAGATGTGCCAAATCTAGACCAATTCTTTTATAACTAGGCATCCCATAAGTTAAAAATACACCTTTCTCCAAAGACATAAAGAACAAGAGTTACAAGTCAAGCTAATAGACAAGAGGAAATGAAGTATCAAAATCATCCAAGCCCGCAATTATATTTTCACGTCTGGTTTTCTTTAGGCTACAACACTGAATTCAGTATATAAGCTAAAAGAAATACCACAACAATGAACATATCTCAACAGAGTGTGCATTTTCTTCCTTACTGGTATGGTATATTTCTATTAAAATATTACAAAATCCCTCAAAAGCTCTCTCCTCCTCTCATATTGTTTTTGAACATATTTATCGATGACATGTTATCACATTATGAGATTCTTCTTTCTTTTCATTGCTGGCCATAACAGCAATGTTATGAGAGAATGAGAAAATCATTTAAGGATCTGGTATTGGATAACAGGAAAACAGAAGAAATGGCAAAGTTATTATTCATTTTTACTCCCTGGGAAGAAGAATTTTTTGTGGGATTTTCTGGATCAGATGTTCAAAAACAGGTGAAATTCGAAAATTAGAATACTGTGCAAAAGTTCATTTATTTCAGTAATGCAACTTAAAAGGTAAACCTAATATATGATTTAGACTCATTACATGCAAAGCAAGATAGTTCAAGCTGTGATGTGTCATAATTGAGATTATGGCTTACAGCTCATGAAAACCCCAAATCCACAATCTCCAGAAAATTGGAATATTATGAAAAGGTTCAATATTCTAGGCTCAAAGTGTCCCACTCTAATCAGCTAATTAAGCCATAACACCTGCAAAGGGTTCCTGAGCCTTTAAATGGTCTCTCAGTCTGGTTCAGTAGGAATCACAATCATGGGAAAGACTGCTGTCCTGACAGTTGTGCAGAAAACCTTCATTGACACCATCCATAAGGAGGGAAACCCTCAAAAGGTAATTGCAAAAGAAGTTGGATGTTCCCAAGTGCTGTATCAAAGCACATTAACAGAAAGTTGTGTGGAAGGGAAAAGTATAGAAGAAAAAGGTGCACAAGCAGCAGGGATGACCGCAGTCTGGAGAGGATTAGAAAAGGCCATTCAAAAGTGTTGAGGACATTCACAAGGAGTAGACTGAGGCACCACACACAGACGGATCCTGGACATGGGCTTCAAATGTCGTGTTCCTCTTGTCAAGCCACTCCTGAACAACAAACAACGTCAGAAGCGTCTTACCTGGGCTTAAGAAGAACAGACCTGGTCTATTGCTCAGTGGTCCAAAGTTCTCTTTTCTGATGAGAGCAACTTTTCCATCTCATTTGGAAACCAAGGACCCAGAGTCTGGAGGAGGAATGGAGAGGCACACATTGTAAGATGCTTGAAGTCCAGTGTGAAGTTTCCACAGTCTGTGTTGATTTGGAGAGCCATGTCATCTGCTGGTGTTGGTCCACTGTGCTTCATTAAGTCCAGGGTCAACGCAGCCGCCTACCAGGAGATTTTGGAGCACTTCATGCTTCCTTCCACAGATGAGCTTCATGGAGATGCTGACTTCATTTTCCAGCAAGACTTGGCACCTGCCCACACTGCCAAAAGCGCCAAAACCTGGTTTAATGACTGTGGGATTACTGTGCTTGATTGGCCAGCAAACTCATCTGACCTGAACCCCATAGAGAATCTATGGGGCATTGCCAAGAGAAAGATGAGAGACATGAGACCGAAAAATACAGAAGAGCTGAAGGTCGCTATTGAAGCATCCTGGTCTTCCATAACACCTCAGCAGTGCCACAGGCTGAAAGCTTCCGTGCCACGCTCATTGAGGCAGTAATTGCTGTAAAAGGGGCCCAAACCAAGTACTGAGTACGTATGCATGCTTATACTTTTCAGAGATCTGATATTGTTCTCTGTACAATCCTTGTTTTATTGATTGCGTGTAATATTCTAATTTTCTGAGATTGTGGATTTGGGGTTTTCATGAGCTATAAGCCATAATCATCACAATTATGACAAATCACAGCTTGAACTATTTTGCTGTGCATGTAATGAGTCTATCTCACATATTAGCTTCACCTTTTAAGTTGCATTACTGAAATAAATGAACTTTTGCACAATATTCTAATTTTTTGAGTTTCACCTGTAATTTGGCTTAGTATTCTGCATTATGGTGATGGGAAATATTTGCTGTTCTCTGTCAGACATCAAAGTCTTTTGATCTAAATTCTAGCCCCTGTAGGAGACGGGAGTCATTATGATAGAATGATGCATGGGCCGATATACGCTTAAATATTATAGGATGAACTCGAAATGGTGATGCCATCTAAGGCAGCATTATTATGAAGGTCTAGCTTTATTGTAGCTTTGCGTCTTTTTAATAAACTCTTGAGGAATTTGTAATGCGAATGATATAACTCATTTTGTGGACATTTTTTACTGGACAATTTCATCGACAATGGAATCAGAAAGAACATTGTTACATTTGATTATTTGATTACAAGCATTATGAAATCTTTGCCTTTGCCCAGAAATCTATCTTTCACTGGCTAACCCCTAATGGAAAACTAACATGTCGTGCCCCTGACACAACTGCTTCCAGTGTCTTATATCCTCCTCTTTGGGAGATACTGTGATGGTTTCATTTAAAAAAATAATAATCTCTTTCCTGCTGAGAGTAGAATAGTACCATGTCTATCAAATATTTCTGAGCAGCTCAAAGAGTAATAATAGAAGAAGGTTTTTTAAAAATAAAAAATAAACACATCAAAGTTAAAAGAGTAGTCATAGTAAAATCTAAACTTTTCTGGCACATTGCTTTGCAGCAGGGGTATTATCCATTTCCAAGAAAAAGACACTTTTGGGCTGAAACTGGTGCCTATGTACAATTTCCTTTATGTCCATGTTAACAAAACAAAACAAAAAAAAACCCTTTTGGAAAGAAAAAAGTACTTACATTAACTCACTATAATTATGGATCCTAGGAATATTGTGTAACATCCTTGTCTATTAATCACAAAATTATTGGTCACAGATTTTGGGCATCCAATTTGGTGGAAAACAGAATGCTTGATTTTAGAATTCCTTTTGTATTCTCAGACAACCAGTAAGCCAAAAGGCCCCAAGGATATGAACCAAGAGGAGAAGAAAAGAAAAGCAAACTTAGCTTCCAGGTTTGAGAAGAAAATTTATTCCCAATTTCCACAAAAGTATCAATTTTTCAGTCAAAGTAGCAAAATAATACTTCCACTATAGCCCAGGGAAAAATAGAGGTTTCCTTTACCCAATAGCCTTGTGGAAAAACTGTTCTCATGACATATAACTCATATTATACTAGGACAAGCTTCTGATCTACCAACAGGAATATACAACAGTCTCATAAGTGTTCCATTTATCAGCACTTTTAACTTCTTGTAAAACAAGATGACTACATTTCTTTTTTAAAAAAATATACCGTATATACTCGCATATAAGCCGATCTCTCATATAAGCCGACCCTTAAAAAGCTGCCCCAAAATGAGGAATTTTGCAAAAACTCGCATGTAAGCCGACCCCCAAATACCATGGTGTTCAACCCCTGATCTCACCGTCAAGGCTCACTGTCAGAAAGATTCTGAGAGGACAGGGCTTTGGGCGCGACTTCCCTGAACAGCAGAAGTGAAGCCCAGAGGGAAAAGTCAGCAGGGCAAAAGTTGCGGCTCATCGTCCATCCAGGGAGAAAAATGGCCGATTTTCGCGTGCATTTCCCTTGAGGCGAGGGCTGCTAAGGGCCAGCTGACAGGGAGTGCGAAAGCCAAGACTCTCATCGCGCGAAGCCGCTGCCCGACTTTGCGCGCGTTTCCCTTGAGGCGAGGGCTGCAAAGGGCCAGCTGACAGGGAGTGCGAGAGCCAAGACTCTCATCGCGCGAAGCTGCCACGCTAAGTCACTGCTCCGGCGCAAATCGAGGCACGGCCACCTATAAATCAGATTTATGCGCGTATAAGCCGACTCCCAAATTTTGAAAAAAAAAAAAAAGCGTTCTAAAGTCGGCTTATATGCGAGTATATACGGTATTGAGATTTTGGTATTAAGAACTCATTCACTCTTTGTTTAATAAATGTTTAAGCTACTACATTATTTAAGGACATTGCATTCTTTATTAAGCATCATTTCATTAATTGCTATCTCTTTAAAAAACATCTGTGAACCTTATATAGAAATTCCATTACTTGATTCTTATGGTTTAAAAAGTTAGGGCACCACTGCCACCACAAGTTCAAAAAATTAAAAGTTGTTGACTAAAGTAATAAAGCTTTTTCAAATGGAAAAATAAAGTGCTTTAAAGGTGCTCTTCTTCAATTACATAGGTGTATTGATTCTTCCTCTTAATTACAGCATCATCAGAAGACCAGATTAGGGACATATAATCTTTGGGGCATGCAAATCCACCTTTGTATGGTTGCTAAATGTCAACAGTGACTTGATGGCACATTTTATTATGAATTCATTTTTCCAATATAAAAAGACTTTTTATCAGCTCAATAAGCTCCTAATAGCCTTCCTTCAATGAAGATTTCTCCAACATTTATTCAAACCCACTGTAAGAAAATATACTGTGCATGAATCTTTCTCTATTCTGACCTTCATATGTTCCTTTTATTGCTGGATTTTGATTGCTCTTTGAAATTTTGAAGATGACATTTAATTTCATTGTATGAGGTGCAACGACAATAAACTAAACTAAACTTTGCCAGAGTTTTTCCTTCTTCAACCACAAGGTCAAGTTTTTAGAACCAATCCGTGGTTTTGCTCTCCTTACAGCTACCATTTCTGCTGTCTTCAGTCTCTAAATCTAATCTCCTTTAAATCAAACTGCCTTCTCCCACTTTTTTTTTTTAAGTTGTGAATTTGGAACTACTTTTCTATGGCAACAGTAACTACATAGACACAACAGTGGCAAATCAGACACTTCAAATACATAGTGACAATTTAACTTCCCTCTGAGTTTAGAAACTAGAAACAATCTGAAATACAAACAAATAGAAAATAATATAGTGTTAATTCAAAGCTTCCCTCAAAGATGCAAATTAATTTCAAAATTGGCCTCTTTCATAGTTAGTAGAAGCTGTAGAGTTATTTATTTGGTTTGTTTTTGTGTTCCAATTATTTAATGTGGGCTTTCCATTTTAATACAACAGAATAGATAATAAATTATTAATTTTAAGTCCCACTGAGTGCAGTACACAGCATTATCTTGAATTCCTACATGCAGTTTTATCCTCAGAGAAAGGCTTCAAATTCTTATGGAACAGGAATAGTGGCCATTGTTATTTAATGTGAACAAAAAGTTCAGACTAGTGGTTATCTAACCTATAATTCTTCCTTACCTCCATCCGAATAAATCATTAATTTGATGGCAATTTCAATTACAACAGAGAAATAAAGTGAACAATAATAAAGTTCTGTGGCTGTGTTGGCTGCAGCAAACTGATATTCAAAATGACAAAATATACATCATGGCATCACAATACAAATTCTGACCTGACATGACACCATGACATAAGTACAAGAGAAATTGAATTCACATTGCAGAACACACCTCATTTGCCTATCTTGAATACTTGGTTTTGCCTCTTTTTCTTATTTCTTTAATAAGAGGCATTGTTGATGTTTCTTGTGGGAGACCTGGACTGCATAGAACAAAAAAAAAAAAGTAATGAAAAGCATCCATTATTAATTTTCTATCAGAGTTCACAAATGATAAAATGAAATATCATTTTGGAAGAGTAGGTTATCAACAAGACTTTTTATTATGCTAATCAACCAAAGCACAGTACAAATGAATATATTAGCATTAAAGTTTCAATACACAACTCAAAATGGTAATAAAAAGACAAAAAGAATAGAAAGGTTGAAAATTATATTACATACAAAATTATGTTACAAACAGAACAACTTCAAAAACTTGTGAATGTATTGCTTAAATATTATCATTCTTACCCTTTGTTGGAAAGACTAGGTGTTGACAGTTAACATAAATCAAAAATTGCTGCTGTAGATTAAGTGTAGATTTCTCATTCTAGTGCTGAATCCTTTTAGTTAAAACTCATGCCCCCAAATCCACAATTCTTGTATCTTGATAAGTCACAAGTACTGGTGATATATCTGAGAAGAAAATGTATCTAACATACAGCAACTGATGCAGATTCATATTAAAAATCATGTTGATGTCATCCCTATGTACAACAATTATAAGACATAACTAAAACATATAATTCAAACTTCCAACTGTGTACAGTAATAATTAATCAGATTTTCTTTGTCCTGGCATTGTTTTTATTTTAAAAGAATACTGTACAGGATGTTCTGCCTCCAATTTAACTACACAGAATAAGTACTATTGCAAGCTACATAGATAAATACGAGGACCATCCACAAAATAGATTACATT
The DNA here is from genome assembly GCA_015471245.1 of Laticauda colubrina. Lineage (NCBI taxonomy): Eukaryota > Metazoa > Chordata > Lepidosauria > Squamata > Elapidae > Laticauda > Laticauda colubrina. The sequence goes on along the minus strand of BLBF01000017.1, from coordinate 2,017,362 downwards.
TTCATCAAGAAGGAGTGGAGCTAGCGTGGCCATCTTTGGTCTGTGCTTCTGCGGCTTAGTCTGCATCTAGTCATGCTAGTGGGAGGTTCATATCGTTACCCGTTATTTCACAGCAAATGTTTGAAATGTGTCCTACAATTGAAAATCCCGCGAGTTGTGAGGTGTGATCAGTGATAAGATTTTTGTTGGCAAAAAACCATAAACCGATTGAAATTTTTCGGCAACTATGTGAAGTTGCCGGGGACAACATCATCACTGAAGGTGGAGTGCGCCAATGGTGCATTAAGTTTAAAAATGGATGAATTAACATTCATGATGAACAGCGTTGTGGATGTCCGAGCATTGTGACTGAGGAACTGGTCATGAAAGTCGATGACAAGATTCGTGAAAACCGCCGTTTCACAGTAACGGAACTTCGCTCAGTTTTCCACAAATTTCAAGCAGTTTGTTGCATGAAATTGTTACACAAAAGCTAGGCTACCACAAATTTTGTGCAAGATGGGTGCCAAAAATCCTGACAGAAAACCACAAGAGTCAGCATATGGCCACATCATTGACATTTCTGTACTCTTACGACAAAGATGGAGATTCATGTCTTCATCAAATTGTAACTGGAGACGAGACTTGGGTCAAACATGTGAACAATGAGACCAAATTGCAGTCTATGGAGTGGGGGCACACAAATTCCCCCCAAAAACCAAGAAAATGTTTGCAAACATTCTCTGCAAGGAAGATAATGGTGACTGTTTTTTGGGATAGGCAAGGTGTGCTTCTTATCGATTTTCTGGAACATGGTGCAACAATAAACTCTGTGAGGTATTGTGAAACGTTGCAAAAACTAAGAAAAGCAATTCAGAACAAGCGTAAAGTTAAGCTCAAAAATTTTGTTTTTGCATAACAAAGCCTGACCACACATAGCAAATTGCACTCGAGAAGTCCTGAATGCTTTCAAGTGGGAGATTTTACCTCATCCGCCCTACAGCCCCGATCTTGCACCAAGCGACTACCATTTGTTTCCGAGGATGAAGACCTGGCTTGGAACACAGCGCTTTGATGACGACACGGAATTGCAGGCGGGTGTGACTGACTGGCTCAAATCTCAGGTGGCTGAATTTTATGAATATGTTGAAAAGTAGTATTTAAGGGTCACTTTCAAGTGTACATAATAAAAAATATTTCCTACACTTTATTTTTTTTCTATCGCAAAACATAATCTATTTTGTGGATAGCCTTCATATTATCACTGAGCTTCATCTAAAGGGCCTGTCACATAGGCCAACGGATGCAAAACGTTTGTAAAAAGGACACAGCGGACGAGAAAATTTCCATCCGTTGTGATCCGCTCTCAAAAGTGCCCCGAATTTGCATAAGCAGAGCAGACAACAATGGAAAGGAACGGACGGAGGGAGGATTTAGCCAGGATGTTAAGCGGATGCTCCATGGAAGCCTAGCGGATGGAAGCGGATGGAAGCAGATGGCACATCTGCAGGGCTTCCAGGGGAGCACAGTGAAGTGGACGCGCAACGGAAGGAACGGATGCAGAGCAGATGCCGAGCGGATGAAGCGGATGCCGAGCGGACGCCTAGCGGATGCCTAGCGGATGAAAAGCATTCATTGCGCATGTGGGGAGGATGCGTTGCGTCAGCCCCGCGGATATAAAGGGAAGCAGCTCACAAGCAGGTCACCATTCAGAGGAAAGCCCTGCTGCCAGACACAGCTCCAACCAACAACCATGGGGAAGAAGAGGAAGCCTGTGCCATCTGCTGCCCGCCCTGGCAAGAAGGACAGGGCCACCATCCCACCCCCTAGCCCTGACTCTGCTTCTGCTGGGGCTTCTGCTGCTCGGACTGACTCTTCTGGTGCTGGAGCTTCTGCTGGCGCTGCTCCTCGTGCTGGGGCTTCTTCTGGGGCTTACTCTGCTGGCGCTGCTCCTGGTGCTGGGGCTTCTGCTGGGGCTTACTCTGCTGGCGCTGCTCCTGGTGCTGGGGCTTCTGCTGGGGCTTACTCTGCTGGC
>BLBF01000017.1:1984822-1998804 GCA_015471245.1 Laticauda colubrina | reverse complement strand
AAATAAAAGGGGGCAATAAGTACTTTATCAGGGCAACTGTTTTTGACTCAGATCAGATCCTGGGCGTGCCAACTGCCTTGTACACAGATTATATTCAATTACTGTTATTCTAATTTTAATCAAAATGGCAGATGGTAGCACCTCTCGGGCACCTTGCTTGAAGATAAAAGCCAAATCAAAACACACTGGAAATTCTAAAGTCTCAGAAAGGGACGCCTTAAGGCGCCATGAGGCCTTACAAAAGCAAATAGACAGGCATTCTTGAGAGGTCCATTCTGTATCTCAGGGTGCCCCCTCTTCCAGTCCGTCAGTTTTTTCACACCCTCCTCCCCCTCTAGATCTCTCCCTTTCATCCAGGCGCAGGTTAACTCCACAAGGACAACAGGCTCAAGTGTCTGGAACACCAACCAGATGGGCCCCTGAAGCCACATGCACTCCGACAGCCGCTGGTCTTCGCCAGGGTGACAGCTTCATTGAGGAGGTTCCAGAAAGGATGAAAGCCTGGATGGAGATGGCTATTCGCCAAGGGATTACAGCAGGGTTTCAACACGTGGTAATGTCCAGACCTTACCCTATAGATAAGGAGCCTCAAGAGCCTCAACCTCTGAGGTCACTGACCAGGTTGGAACAACACCAGTCCCAGGTACATTTACAGGGGGAGACCCCTCTCCAAGGGCCGGAGGAGGAGGAGGAGGAGGAGGAGAAAGTAGATCAAATCTTTCAAATGGCCGAGTCTGAAGTGGGATCAATTCATGATAGCAAGCCCCTGTCAGAGGCAGACCCCTTAGAAGGGGAAATGTCTGAGGATGAAGGTCTTATTCCTGACCAGCCTGTTTTTACAGGCTTATTTCAGCCACAGCTTTTCAAATCTCTCTTGTTTAAGGCAAAGAATATTGCAGGCCTAAACAAGCCAAAACCTTCTGACACACCTGACCCTTCAGGGGAAGGACCAGAGGACATGACATTCAACCAACCAGTAGTTGAAGCAGAGGTAATTCTAGTCCCACCCATATTTCGGACCTGGTGCAGAAGCAGTGGGCTTCTGCAGCGGCATACACCTCCCCAGCTGGACAGGATAGGAAATACTTCAACTTGGACACTGAATTTGCAAAGTTACTGGGGACTCCCGAGGTAGACAAGCCTATAGTGGATTTAGTGTCCCCCTCTATTCCCAGTGAGGCACTGGAGGCCTTAAAGCCGGAGGAAAAACGGGTCGAGCTAGCCCTATGCAGAGCTCATCAATCTGATGCATGGGCTATCAGATCCGCCTCCTTCTTCATGCGATCATCTCTTAGATGGCTTCATCTTTTGAAACAGCATGTTCCTTCTTCTAACATCAGGGCGCACCAAGACATCGCCAAACTTACGGCAGCTGCTGAATTCTCTGCCGATGCTACCTATGATGCAGTCAGGTTTTCAGCAAGGGCCATTACCTCGCATGTCACAGTGTGTCGCTTGCTATGGTTAAGACACTGGCAAGCCGACTTCAAACACAAATCCAAGCTGGCATCATCCATCATTGTGGAAGATAGATTGCTTGGCCCTTCCCTGGATCCACTACTAATTGAAACATGAAACAAGAAGAAAATTCTCCCTTCCCTTTTTTCGGAAGTCAGATTCTAGAAGCCCCCAGTTCTTTTGATCTTTCTATCTGGGATCCTTTTCTTCCAGATACCAGAGACCCCCAGCAGTTAGATCAGGACAACAACTAGATAGGTCTGTCTCAGTGGACAGAGGTAGAAGGGATGGTCAATCCAAAAGATCCTATCGGGGAGCAGGGAGCAGGCCCTTCCAGCGACCAAGATAACTCCTGGGACCCAATTCCCATTGGCGGACACCTTAAGTTATTCGCTGACCAATGGGACTCCTCTACCTCTGACACCTGGGTCAGTTGGATTTGGCCTCGTGCTGGAGGTTAGATCCAATTCTCCAGATCCCTTCATGTCATACCCTCCTTCCAGAGACCCAGTCAAGCGTAATCTCATGAATTCCGCTTTCCAACATATCCTGGATATACGAGCCATCCAACCAGTAGCGACCAATCAACGAGGACAAAGTTTTTATTCACATCTTTTCATTGTGCAAAAAAAAAAAAATGGGGGGGGGGGGCGGAGAGTGATATTAGATTTGAAACGTCTCTACTGTTTCTTAGTATATCGCAAATTTAAAATGCATACCCTCTAATTAATATTACTGGGTATCAGGAAAGGGGACGTGCTCACGCTCATAAATTGACAGAGGTGTACTTACACATTGATATTCGGCCCTTCCTTTATAAATTTCTGAGATTCTGCTACAATAACCACCATTTTGAATTTGTGGCCCTTCTATTCGGATTAGCCTCCTCCCCCAGGACCTTCACCAAGGTCCTTGTGGTAATAGCGGCCCACCTCAGGAACATCCTGGTACGACTCCAGCGTTATCTTGACGATATTTTGATTTTATCTCCTTCCGCTCATCAGGCAGTCATAGACACTCAGAACACATTACTATCCCTACTAGAGCATGGCTTCTTAATAAATTGGAAGAAGAGTCAATTAACTCCATCGACTTGGATAATCCATTTAGGGGAGATCATCGTGAAAGGCAAGGTTTATCTGTCACCAGATAGACTAAATAGCATTCAAAAATTGGTTAAGGAGATCAGGTTGCTTAAGAAGGTGTCTTTAATGGACCTATCAAAATTGTTGGGCAAAATGATCCTCATGTATTTCTATTTTCCTTGGGGCTGCCTTCACACTAGATCCCTCCAGTGGTTCCTGCCACCATACCAGCGATCCAGCCGAAGCAACTCCAAACACAAAGTCAGGGTTCCACCCAAGGTACTCATATCTCTTCTGGTGGTCCAAACTGATTATCAACAGACTGTCTCTTCAAGGAGCCACAAAGGCTCACCATCATCACAGATGCCAGTCTGTTTGGATGGAGAGCTCACGTTCAGTCGCTCTCAACCCAAGGCAGATGGTCTGACACAGTACAGTCGTGCAGTATAAACTGGCTGGAATTTTGCACAATACACCTGGCCCTTCGCAACTTCTTCTCCCAGATAACGCGGTCAGCACATACTGATACTGACAGACAATGTAACAGTCAAAGCTCACATAAACAAGCAGGGGAGCACACAATCGAAGCAGCTAATGTGGGAAGCGGAGCGCCTGTGTCGCTGGGCAGAGAACAACATATTTTTCATCAAGGCAGAACACATTTAGGATCTGTCAAATGCACAGGCAGATTGGCTAAGCAGGGCCACCATAGATTAATCGGAGTGGCGCTTCTACCCATCTCTGTTTCAAGAAGCGGCACGGACATTTGGTCAGCCGGTGGTAGACCTATTTGCTTCCCCTCTCAACTCTCAGCTCCCGAGACTTTTTCCAGGTACTCATCCCAAGGGGCGGAGAATTTCAACTCACTCCGCTGTAGTTGGCCCCGGGTCTCCTGTATTCCCTCCACTTCTGCTGGTTCCCAAGGTCATCCAGAAGTTACTAGATGAGAGAGTGGAATTTCTTCTAGTAGCAACTTACTGGCCAGATGGCCATGGTTCGCAGACCTCCGCAGTCTCTTGGTAGCTCCCCCCTGGAGAATTCAGTCAGAATCTCATTAACTCAGGGGCCCCTTCAACATCCGGACACTCAATGGTTACAATTGACCATCTGGAGGTTGAGCAGAGTGGTTTGAAGGGCGGAAAGCTCTCCAATAGGGTTATCGACACTATCCTAGCCGCCAGACGCCAAGAGCCTCAACAATTTGCATTTACAATGCCACATGGTCCACCTTCTGCAAAAGGGTGTAGTAAGTTTCAAATTGATCCTGCCTCTCCCTGTGTTGCTCAGACTCTAGAGTTTTTACAGGAGGGACTTGATAAGGGGTTGTCACTTAAAGCAGGTGGTGGCCTTGGCATCAGTTCTCACTTGCAAGGGCCTCAGTTCTCTTGCATATCATCCATTCATAAGGTTTTCCCTTGAGGAGCCTTCAATTATACGCCCTCTAGCAGTGCACCATTATCCCATCTGGGACCTTATAAAGGTCCTTGTGGCTCTGACTAAGGGACCTTTTGAACCTTTGAAAACGTCAAATCTCCACTTCTGACGTACAAAGTAGTTTCCCTTGTAGCGATCACTTTTGTTCGTCGTGTTTCGGAAATTGCAGCCGTGTCCATCAGACAAGATATCTAATTTTCATGCTGATCAAGTGGTTCTTTGCCCCAATCTCACATTTATGCCCAAGGTCATTTCAGCCTTTCATAGAGCACAAGAGCTTATTCTTCCAAATTTTTGCCCCAGTCCATCACAGGGGGATGGAAAGACAGTGGCATAAGTTTGATGTGAGGCATGCACTGCAAATCTATATCATGTACAGTGATTTTTAGGAAATTGGAGGCTTTATTTGTGTTCTTTCAGCCCAATACTCAAGGTTGCATAGGTCTCACCATCTACGATAGGCCGTTGGATAAGGGCTGCAATAGCAAAAACATATCAGACCCAATCTCTGCAGGTGCCTAAGGGCATAACAGCTCATTCAACAAGGAGTGCAGCAACTTCGGCAGCATGGGCCACACAGGCATCAATAACTGAAATCTGTCGAGCCGCAGCTTGGGCTTCCCCATTGCCCTTCATTAGACACTACAAAATTGATGTGTTTGCTTCTGCTGAGGCTTCCTTCGGCAGAAGAGTTCTGCAAAGGGTCCACAGAGACCAGGAGGAGATTCCAGACCAGACGGAGTCCCTCCCATAGGAAAGGCCAATCTTTGGTATGTCCCACTACTGGATGCTCTGAAAAGCTCATAGGAGAAAGGGCATTGGTACTTACCTGATACGCCCGTTCTCTTTGAGCTGTGAAGAGCATCCAGCCCCACCCTTTTTTTCCATCTGGTGGTGTCCTGTTTTGGCCAATGAACTTTTTTGTATGTGAGGATGAGAGCGTTTATTCTCTCGTCTTCGCCAAAACTGGGGAACGCTGAGGAGGAGTCACGTGGTGGAGGAGGAGCTTTCCACAAATCAAGCTCAGCCTGTGAATGCGGAGACTAAGCACCTCCCACTACGGAAGGCTCTTCACAGCTCAAAGAGAACAGGTGTATCAGGTAACTACCAACGCCCTTTTTCCCCAATAGCTACATTTACATTCAGTTCAGAATTAACTTTGCTTTTTGTGTGAAATATGCATGTCTGTATTTGTATTTTCCAATAAAATACAATTGTCCATTTATTTGTACCCATTTCCTGTATTCATACTCATGTTTATTCTTATACCTATTATCTTGTAAGTGATTGACAAATCAAATAAATAAATAAATAAAATAAGATAAATAATAGGAACTGGCACAACAAGGTTGAGGACAGCCCGACTTCTTACAGAACACATCTGATCACTCTCATCAAGAAGCAAAGCTGAAAATATCATTGCAACATATAAAACTCAGAATAAATAGCCCAAGTATGATTTGAACAAAGGGACTTTCACAGATCATCAGTAATTATCAAACTAAATACAAACAAGTATTGGTTCTCTAGTTAAAACTTTCAGTTAATGAAGAGGTTTTCATCAAAATTGTAAACACACCTAACATTATAAATTATTGTAATTCAGGCTTTCATTTTACTTATTTTGGAATAAATGGTAATACATGCATTTCAAATACAAAAATTGGCTTTAATGTAGATAGTGCATTAGGCTGTAAAGGGTTTGTGCACAGTCGTCTTGCACTGTTCTGGCACAGCACAGACCATAACTTTTAATATGGAACAAGAGATCAGCAACTAATCCTGATTTAATTGATCTGCCTTTAAAAAATACACAACCACCTCAATTGTGCTTTGACAGGTGAATTTTCCTGACTGTTGAAATGCTGTATTTCCACTTTCAGCTTATCAAAGTGCAAACTTCCAGAATTGTCCAGTAAGTTAAAGAACTCTTTCATATTAAATATCTTCTCCTGCAAAGGGGAGATAACAGAGGAAAATCTAAAGAAAGAGATGGATTTCTACTAGAAAGATTGGGAGTATAGTGGATACTGGTGTAGAACCACTGACTATGAAATGTCCTTGAATTCTGATTGCAAAGGACTAATAAATATTAGCAATATTGGCTAATAAAGAGTATCTATCTGTTCTTTTCTTTAAAAAAAAAAGAATTTATCAAATAGAACTTATTTATTTTTTGGACAAGTGTACAACTTTTGATTTTCACACTGACCTGCACAGCATGGAATTTCTTTTCTGTATAGGGCAGTCTTACATAGCTGATATGAATATAAATATCAAAAGGCATAGATCAGATCAGAAAGCTTTTGTCACCTAGTGGGATTTCTTGGAAAGTCTGCAAGGGCTGGTTTTCACCTTTAAAGCATTTGCAGAATCAGTCAGTGTGTTGATCATGAGAAGAGTGATTGCCTAAAACAGGTTGGCAGCTTCAGCTGGTGGGCTAAATGTAGCCTGTCACCTGAATTCATATCCCCTTAATCCCAGAAAGGCCTGTATTCATCTGGTCTATAAGAGAAATGGAGAGTGTGCTCATCATCTCCTTAGAGAGGCATTTTGGCAATAGCTTTGCCTGCCAGCTTAGTAGGGGCCAAATACCAAGTCCTCTGGAAATGGTGGTGACAGCAGCAGAGAATGGCTACTCATCCGTAGGCAGAAAAAAGGGGCTGAACTCTGGGCTAAGAGCACTTTCCCATTCCTCACACTATGGACTCTCTTGCTTCCTGGCCTTGATTGCACTTTGCAAAGAAGTGACAACCATCTTATTCAGGGTGCTTTGGGGGCAAAACATACAGTTAGATCAGAGCTCTGCTATTAGGAATTATTTTGTTGTGCAAATTATTTTGAATTTCAAAAAATATGCAGAATTTGTAAAAATTATGAATTTGTAAAAATACATAAAATGAAATGCTAAATTACCAAGCATCGTGCTTCTCACTGACCCCAACAAAGCACAGTTTCTATTGTTTCACAGAGTTTCACAGATTTTATGTAATCATTTGTATTTACCCATTTACAGTTTTCTTACCACTACACAGTCCTCAAAGGAATGATACAAATTGCAACAACTGAATTTATTTATCATCATTAAACATTTTGCTCTGAGTACTAGTCCAATCCCCTGCCAGTTTAAGATATGTACAGTATTACTTCCATGGCAATGTAACTGATTACACTTCTGTAATGTAGTAAGGATCCAATCTGAATTTTGAAAGATTTTTCAGCAGTTCCGCCAAGATGTTTTTTTCCTGAATAGTCAGTCTGCCTATTGTGTTATCTGCTTTACAGTTCAGTTCAGCAGACTTGATGGGGGGGGGGGGGAACCTCAAATCATAAGTTAGACTATGTTATGCAACAAAACTCCTAGAAGCATTTGTTCTGGCCCTTCAGCGCTTGATCATCTGTCAGCAATACAAGAGGGAAGCTTTTAAAGCTATGATGCAAAATAATGCCTGCCATGCCCTCTGCCACAGCATAACCCATTCAGCCTGCAGATGGTGAAGAAAATAGGTAACAAAATTTGGGAAGGATGGGATGAACTGGTGCAACAGAAAAGTCTTGCAGAGTAAATACATCAGGATGTCATAGTGTCCTCTGGTTAAGTTGATATAACACACGTTAACACAGTATTAAAAGGTAAAAACTCCTCCATGTCAAATTTGGTATCTGTTGATTTAACAGGCTTGTCCGTATCGTATTCCCCAGGTGAAATCCCTTTGAGGGATTTTAAAGTACACCAAATATGGTAGAAATAATTGTGACAGTGCAGTTGTGCTCTCTGCAGAAATCCGTTTCACTTATACAGCCCACATTGGTCCTCCCTAGTTTGAATATTGTAGAACATGAAATTTGCTAATAGCAAAGATTTAAATGATGACAGGCTATAATGTGCTATTTTGGGATCAAAAGGATTGCAAACATTAATGTAAATAGCAACAATAAAAATAAAACCAGTCATAATGAACAATAAACAATATACAAAAAGGTAATTTAAAACAGTTTGGAACTACAGAAGTTGAATTCTAACATAAATGAAGAACACTGGGTCTGGCAAACCCTTTCTTACATCATGGTATTTTTCATCTGGATACAAATTTCCAAAATGATTTTGTTTTCTTTTTCAGAATTTGAATCTGGAAGCTAGTCAGTTTTTCAAAACCTTTCACATGAGTTATTCCAGCCAAGAGACATACTGCCTCACCCTCAAACAGAGGATTTTATTTGAAGTGCAATCCTTACTAACTATTACCCCTGAACATATGAACAAATTCTGAAAAATGGAAAGCAGATTTCAATGAAAGGAACAACATAACAAGAGCTGCAGTGGCGCAGCGGTTAGAATGCAGTACTGCGGCTAATTCTGCTGACTGACTGCTGCCAGCAGTTCAGCAGTTCAATTCTCACTGGCTTAAGGTTGACTCAGCCTTCCATCCTTCCAAGGTCTGTAAAATGAGGACCCATATTGTTGGGGGCAATATGCTGACTCTGTAAACTACTTAGAGAGGGATGGAAAGCACTGTGAAGTAGTATATAAGTCTAAGTGCTTGCTATAATATCACACTCTAGCTAGGTACAAGTACATGTTTTCTACCTCATTTCTACCTCAGCCTCATCAGTGGCTTCTAAACATGTTTAACATGTTTAAATTGGTTTAAATGGTATGTTGTTTATGTAAAGTTAGGAAATTAAATGTAGCAGCTGTTTCTGTATTTGAAAAGACAGGTGGATATAGTAGTAACAATGTGACAAGAAGCATAAATACAGATGAATAATAAAAGCCAACAATTCCAATTGTCTTAATAGTTCAAAATCTGCAATTAACTTATCTGCTCTAGAAAGAGGATTTTGATATACCCGAAATCTCTAAATTTCGTTATATTTAAGAAAGGAAGTTCTTACATACTTACATACATGCATGTATATATATTTGTATATGCATACATTTATATACATATACATTTGTACATGCATACATTTATATACATTTTCACAGATAAACAAGAAAATATCAGCACCGGTTTATTGTGCTCATACACCTGCTGCCCAAAGAGAAATTTCTTCTGATGCTAATGTTAGGAGGAAGGGCAGAAAATATAAATGTACCTAACATGAAACCAGACTCCATACCTTTTCAAGTGGTCATTAATAGTTCCTTAAAGAGCATTTGTTCTGAATAGGAAGATCAAGACAGGCTTTGGAAAATTTCCAAAGGTGTGGAAGAAAAAAAGGTGCAAGACCGAGCATACTTCTGCTTGTAAATACAAGGTAAGTGTGAAAATTGCCAGAAGAACCAGACAGCCCAAAGGCAATATTCCCAGTCTGTACAGAACAGAAAACTCCACTTCCACTCTCAGTGCCTCCATTGCCTCTGTTCTGGCACACCAGTGCTGTCCTGATATTGTACATGCTGACTTCCCAAAAGCAAAGGGATCACTCAATTTTTCTTTCCTCTCTCTTTGACAAAACAGGAAGCATTAGTAACAAAAGAATCCATCACTCAAGGTATTAACAGCAGGAATGGGACAGATTTGACTGTTGGATCTTGTTCATCATGTCAAGGCTACCAGCTGAGCAGCTTCATACTACTGTATGGTGCTAATAGCCATCAGCACAATGCTACTATGTCCAGCTTTTTGAGGCAGCAACAGAACACAATAGGAACAGATAAGTGCCATTAGGGGCCAGAAGGAAGGATATGACTGCATCAACCTGAAATGGCCAATAAGTACTGCTCTTATCCCATTATGGGTCACCTCATGTTACGTTCAATAATAATGTGTGGCAAAGTATACAGTAACAGATTTTACAGATGTTGCAGCTGAGACTTAAGAGGAGAAATAGCTCCCTCTTGGTCTTGTTATAGACTGCTTAAGGATACCTTACTCATGGGCTCAGGTCATGGTAAAATGTCGTATGATATGGCAGAAAAAAGATGTTGCCAGAGAATGTTTGTATTATGGTTAGATGCAAATGAGGAAAGGCATGGAGACCATATGTTTGCCTCATGTTTTCTTAAGAATACAGGTGTATAATCAGGTAAAATGATAACCTAATAATCATATAAATTCAGCAAGTGCATTTGGGCAATGATCATTTGGCTGATCTAATTTGGCTAAGTGGTCTGGATAGTTGAATCACACAGGCACCTTAATTCCTGCTCATTGTGTACAGAAGCTTCTGGTTTTCTATTTCTATTATTTACAACTTATGGAAAGAAAGAAAATCTTCTCAATGAAAGCATGCAAAACTATTATTGTCTTCTATCTTGTTGAAATTGGACAGGATACTGGATGTCAGAATTATCATATCTCAGCTGCACAAATTCAGATGACCTTGTTATCATCAGAAAAAAGCACACCAATCATAATAAAATATACAAAGCCAATAGCTAGATACACTAGACACAATGATACAAAGTACCTAAAGGCCCTGTCCCACTGGCCGACGGGACGCAAAACGTATGCATAAAGGACACAGCGGATGAGCAAAATTTTGGGGGTGGCTCCATCTGTTGTCATCTGCTCCAAAAAGTGGCAAAAATTTGCATAAACAGAACGGAAAAGAACGGAAAAGAACAGACGTGGGTAGTATGTAGCAGGGATGTCAAATGGATGTTCATAGGAAGCCTAGCGGATGTATATCGGATACAAACCGTTCACTGTGCATCCTTTCTATTTCTGTACTACTAATGCTGTGTAGACGTTCCGTGCACCTTTTGTTTCCTCCCTCTTTCCATTTTCAGCTGCAACGGATGCGAGTTGCGAGGATGCCCAGAGGATGCAGAGAGGATACAGCGGACGTTTAATGGATGATAAACGGACATAGAACGTTTGTTGCTCGTATGTCACAGATTTACATCATACACAGCGGAAAGTTCATCCGTTCACAAAGTTTTGTGCAGCTCAAAACTTCTTGTCCGGATGAAATCTCAGTGGACGGATGCTGGAGGGATAGAGCGTATGAAACATGTATGCAGTGAGTACACAACGGATGCATCGCGTTTTCCAACTGATGGCAAGCTTTTTTTAATGTTTTACATCCTCTTTGCATCCGTTGGTGCAGTGGGACAGGGGCTTTAGATATGGTGTTAAAGACTTATCATTGGAATCAAGCCATCAAGAACTGGCTTAAAGAAAGTTTCAAAATATTTTAAGAGCAAGAGAAGTACCCTCAATAAAATCAGGGTACTCAGGAAATAGTTTTGATTTTTAATTGAAGACCACTGAGCAAATAGTTTCAGGAAATATTGCTGTAAGCCTTGCATTATGAAAGAATTCTATTATAAAACAAAAACTTGCAGGCCAGAACTGGTGACTGTAAAGAAGAGGAATCTATCTTGTAAATTCAAAGGCAACAACTCAAGGTGCAAATTCAAGGCAAAGTTTCAAACAGGCAGCAAAGCCCAATAACAAGAATATGAACTATTAACAAAAAAAAAAAACCACCCTTCTGGCAGCAGGAAGAGCTAAAACTGTGGTACATTATGGGCTAAGGTATAACTCAGAGAACTCTGGGATGAAAATGCTGTAAAAACATGGCCAATGAGAACCATCAATGCATGTACAAATGTTTGCCACACTGTTCCATAACCTGGTTGTCTAATATCTTGGAAGTCCAGGTGATGCAGTTTAGGATTTTACTCAGCTGATCAATGTTTTTAGAGCCCTGAATTAGAGTATGCTCTTCATGAAGAATAAATGTCCCAACATCCTTTAACTAATTGTCAATAAAGTATATGAACATGTTAAAAAAACAGAAAACAAAATAAGATCCAGTTTGGTGCCATAGTTTAGGCACCAAATTAGAACCTAGGAGACCATGGTTTCTAGTCTTGTCTGAGGCACAGAGCCAGCTGGGTGACCTTGGACCAATTACTGTTTCTCAGCTCTACAAAGGAGGCAATGGCAAATCACTTCTGAAAAACCTTGACAGGGAAACAGCAGTGACTTGTCCAGACAGCACCAGAAACCAACACTGACACCAGTACAAACACAAAAATAGAAGATAAACTAAAGTCTGAGCTTCCATATTGGGCGAAGCTAAGATATGATTAATTTGTGGAGCACAGCCCAGGCACTGTAAATAGTAAACCATGGATCATGAAAATGTTTATCATGCAAATGTAGCAAAATGTATATTCAGTGAATCAGGCTTAAGAAACCATGATTTAGCATGATATACAAAGCCAACTTGTGTTTGTTGAACATTTATGGTAGTGCAAGTTATTCTATTGGAATATCACACATGCATTAGGAAGACAGATTTAAATTCCGCTTGTTTAGACTGAAAGTATTTGGCAAGGATAAACTAAGCAGAATTGTATTGTGGCACTTAAACAAACTTTAGTCCAAGTCCAGCCAACCATACAAAATGGAACATAGCCAAAAAAAGGTTTGTGATTGTGATCCAGCCAACCAAACAAGGGTCGGAAGACAAACTAACTGCTGATATTCTGTTTCTGGTGCAAAATAAACCTTAAGATCACTGGAGTTCCAGATCTCATTCCTTTGATATATAATCACAAAAATCTTTACTGATGAAAGAAACACAGCAGATATAATAAATATCTATCAAATGGTGCCTTTTTCTTTCTTTTAACCTATGAAGTACAACACACACACACACACACAAAACTGGCTTAGATTCAAGCATGCAGGTTATTTTATGGACTGAAAGCTCTAAATCCTCACTTTTTCTTGTGATTTCATGCTGGGCTTTTGTAGGTAAATGCTAACAGAACATGACTACAAAGTGTGATTAATTAGGATTTCATGTATGATAAGCAATTTCATCAGTAATGTGTTGCTTAACTTTGACACCTAAATGGGAGTTAATTGAATTATTGATACAGCTGATGCAGAAATATGTCACTGCTATGGTATGTCTCTGTCATCTCATTTTAATTGTATACAAATACACATGTCCAATACAAACCATGATGATGTAACTCCATGATGTCATTTGCATCATGATGTACAAATTAAATAAGTTGTGCTATGATTCCTCTCTTGTCCCTTGGTGGTACCATACAGTCAAATAGAAGTCCAGTTTACCCTATATGTTAAATCATAATGTGGCTAATTTTTCTCTTGGTATGTCACATAATACAAGGTCCTCATTTAACACAATTCTGCCAACTGTGATATTGTCATGAACTAGTAATAATCAATAAGATTTTAAGGGGGGGAAATAGCTTAGCATAATGTATGTCCAGCTTGTGACTCAGGCATTACACCATCAGATGAAACAAACAAAATGGAAAAAAATAATGTTTATGTAGTTACTTACCAAGCACATCTACATTACATAAAAGTAACCAAAATATCTTTACAATCCCCAAGGCATGCCACAACTTTTGAGCACCCCTAGTGCTTGGAAATTGAAAGTTGAAAAATCTGACATGCCCTATAGGTCATCACAGCCTAATTTTAATGCTTATCATTAAACCATTGCTGAATGGAGGAAATTATAGAGATCACAGCAACTAAAAACATAATTTGTGATCTCTACATTACATTCTCTCTCTGTAAACCTCTTTTAAAAATAGTTTTCTAAATTGAATGAACAAAAAATATATTACTGCTTTCAAATCTGATAAAGAATGAAGGAAAGGAGGCAAAACTGCAATTCGATATTCTTACTTCAGCATCCCAATCTTCTGCCTTATTTACATGTTGTGGGCTCCAGCCCCTTCTTATGAGCATCAGTTTTCAGAAATTTAATCTCTCACTTTCCACTGGACAGTTGGGAATTAACAGCTGCATTTCCCTATTTTACTGCCATATTTGCAGATGTGAAAGAAAACCAAAAGCAACTATGCTGGAAAATCATGCAAAACACTATCTACACTTTAAAAAAAAAAATCTACTAATTCCAGAAATGTTACTCTAGTAACTGACATTCAGTGACAATTTATTTCTGAGTATGGTGATATCATTTAACTATCACAACTAAAAGAACTATTGATGGAGGAGGAGGAGGAGGAGGAGGAGGAGGAGGAGGAGGAGG
>BLBF01000017.1:1958441-1984722 GCA_015471245.1 Laticauda colubrina | reverse complement strand
CAGGAGGAGGAGGAGGAGGAGGAGGAGGAGGAGGAGGAGGAGGAGGAGGAGGAGGAGGAAAGAAGAAACATTTCTATAAGCTTAAAAAAATGGCCCCAACATATCTCACAGCATGGGATTGTGTAAATCCTGCCTGCAGAGTAAGATAAATGAACTGCATATAACTATTAATCTTGCAGACTATTATTTCATCAAAAGAAAAAGTCCATAGTATTATTGATCAACTATTTCTCTTAATTGTGATTGCCTTGAATCAAGAAACTATATCCACAAGCATTTTGGATGAGCAATTTTCTGTACTGTAAAGATTTTCTGATATAAGCAACATAACTGAGTACAATCACAAGACATTGGCATTACGCTGCTTGTCCTTGCAGAAGATTTGTGCTGTAATTTATGCCATTTCTCTTGTATGAGAACCCTAATATATTATTCTGGCAACCTAGAGCAGCTTCCTATCAAATATTACTTCTAAAGTGCTTTAATGTTTTACTGTCTTCCCACCTCTCAACCACCAGCTTGATTCAAGATGTAAACTCAAAATTGATATACCAGCTTCATTTTTTAAAATTACCATCTGTTTTCAAACTATACTATTTATAATTTTTAAAATTATTTTCTTTCTTATTTCAAAGACATTTAGAGATACCCTTTGATTCGGTGAAAAAAAAAAAGAAACCTAGTAGTAATTCATCTCATGTGCAAAAAAAGAATTTACATTATAAAACTGTCATTGATTCAGACCATTATTAATCTGTACCAGGTTAGAAAACTTTTCCTCAAATGTAACAATACTTCTCTCTATAATAGAATCCCCTGAAGCTATAGCTGAAAAATGCTAATGCTGCCCAGTCACTTTGAAGTAGGCTTTTAGGAGATAGCCTGTCTCTTTGTGTGTCAAAAGACACCTTATACCTTGGAGATCCTCCAATTTGCTTGTAAATGAATTCAGTCTTAATTAACTTAAAACAGGATCTGAGTTAAATTATCCTATAAGAACAAAAGTATGAGCTAAAGTACTACAGAATAATGAAAAAAAGTTACTCTCTCTTAGCAGACATAGCTGTTAGGAATATGAAACACCTAACAGGTATTTGGGTTAGAAATATATAAACCAGGATAAACATTTTAATGCTGTCTCTTTAAGGGAATGCAAGAGCATGCAATTGGGTGTGGTTTCTCAAATGGCCTTAAGATGAAGCTAGAAACCTGGATTGTATTTGTCTGAGTCTCAGAAGAGAAGAGAGTGTATCTTTATTTCCTTCTGTTGGAAAGTATTGCTATTGCTCCATTTTTCCTAATTGACTGATATTACTGGATTTAATGTAAGTCTGATACTTAACTGTTTTTGACACTGGACTCTGTTACTGGAATATCCCTGGATTGAAAAATGGACTGATTAACCTGTGAATGACTTTTGGACTGCCTATTTTGAACTTTGCTTAAACCTTTCTGGAAGTAAAAACCTTCATTAACTGTACAGTGTATCTGTGTACTGTGAGTGTATTATTCCAACTACTCTCTATACGTCTCCCTGTATGCGCTCATTCTCCTAACAGGGAATTACTTCAACAATAGCCATGCCATAGGACAAGGGTCTCCAAACTTGGCAACTTTAAGCCTTGTGGACTTCAACTCTCATAATTCCCAGAATTATGGGAGTTGAAGTCCACAAGTCTTAAAGTTGCCAAGTTTGGAGACCTCTGCCATAGGATGAGAAGGAAAATCTAAAGTAAAGGAAATTACTCTTCCAATGCACTGTGAGTCTTTTGCCTATAATAACAATAGCAATAATACTTAGACTAATATACTGCTTCACAGTGCTTTATAGCAGGGGTCTCCAACCACCGGCTCCCGGACCGGTACCGGTCCATGGATCATTTTATACCGGGCCGCAAAGAATGACTAATCTTGATTAAAATATATATTTTATATTAGCTAAAGCTAAGAAGCCTTTTACTATTGGGGAAGAATTGATTTTGCCGGTCCTTGAAAAAGTGTTTCTGTGTGAAACTGGTTCCTGGTACAAAAAAGGTTGGAGACCACTGCTTTATAGCACTCGCTAAGCCTGAAATGTCCAACTTGCGTCGTCATGACGGCATCACATTATGTATTGGAACTTTTTTCCTCTTTGCTAACCAGGCAGGGATGGGACCAGCATATGAAGCATCTAGCCCACAGGGCCACCAGTTTGACACCCCTGCTCTAAGTGGTTTACAGAGTCAGCATATTGCCCCAATATGAGGATCTGAATCCTCAGTTTACCAACATTGGAAGGGTAGAAGGCTGAGTCAACCTTGAGCCAGTCAGGATCGAACTCCTGGAAATGAGCAGTTAGCCTGCAGTACTGCATTCTAACTGCTGCGCCACCAGAGATCCTATAAGCCAAAAGATTCCATTTGTATGTGGGAACAATAATTGCTTTCTTTATGAGTCTTCTATTAATTGCAGAAGGTATTAGGATAAAGAAAAAGAAAGTTCTGGATCTCTGAGATCCAGTTTCTCTTGACAGGTCCTTTCTAAGAAGGCTTCAACTTCTTCATAGGTAGGAGTCTGTCTCCCTTTCCATCAGTAATATAATTCAGAAAACAAAATCAAATGGAACTAAACTTGGTGTGTTCGGAGAAATCAGCCAAAGGAGAAGTTCAGAAACAGATTGGATCTGGCCAGAGATTGCAAAGAATAACAACCCATGAAAGATTCCCCCAGTGAGTTATTACTATGGGAAAGGAAACTGAACAATGGTTCACAATCAAGAATGTTCACAATGAAGAACCATGGCGGCACAATGATTAGAATGCAGCATTGCAGACAAACTCTGCCCACAGCCAGGAGTTTGATTTTGACTCAGTCTCCCATTCTTTCAAGGTTGGTAAAATGAGGATCCAGATAGTTGGGGGCAATATGTTGACTTTCGTAAACCACCCAGAGAGTGTGGTAAAGAATATGGAATGTATATAAGTCTCTCCTATTGCTATCGTTACAGACTTGCCAAGTGTTCGATTTGAAACCTCCTTCATTCCTGTCATTATGCTTTGTGCTTACACAGACATAATACAGAGGTAGAAATACAAAAAACACATCTGCATCTGTCCTGATTACACTTTTACACTAAGATACATGCAAACATGCAGAATCAATGCATATACATGCAACTTGATTAGTCTCTGGGAAGAAAATGCATACACAAATGAACATGGAGGAAGTTAACATATAGTTTCACTGAACATACATACTGTCATGCCCCTGTCAGAATCTGACTTGGAGGAGGAAGCCAAACAGCTGACAGGGATTGGAGTGTGGCTCTGTTGGCTGTGGAAAAAACTGGGGAAGAGCAAAGTCTGGCTGGGCAGAGCAGGGAAGAGGTAGAACAAGGGAGAGGGAATTCAAAGGAAGACCCAGACCCACCCCCTCTTCATCCTAGGGCATGCAGGGAGGAATGGAGAAGACAGCAACATGGATCACATAGCTTACGGGGGAGGAAAGGGCTCTGATTCCCTTCATTAACTGCAGCTAGGAACACAGTGTACAAAAAAAGGCAAGCTGCGTGCAGCAAGCTGTTGGGTGCAAATGTGACTTTATCTTGTATCATCATGGCTTATCTGTGTTCCTAGCATCTTCCCAACAGTGTGAGTTTTGCCATGCTTTCAAGTTTGAAATTCCTGCTCCTGCCCTGAGAAACTAATTACTTCAGTTTGGTTTGTTTGGATTTTAAGTTACAGTTTGTGTGTAGCTTGTTTTGGACTGAATTTTCTATCGTCAAAGTCTCTTCCTGGGAGGGCTTTTCTCCAGCCCAAAGATAACCTGAACATTGGGGACAAAGTTGGACATAATAAAGGGACTCTTATTGCTTATCTGGATGTGTTGCCTATAATAGGATTGGAAAGAATTTCAGAAACCATGGAATTTTTAAGTAAATGTTTATCAATCAAGAGTGAGGCTTTGACTGTATGTAGATGTAGCAATAAATGATGACACATAAAAGAACGAACTATGGTGAAGCTTAATCTTAAGTCTATCCCCTTCTATTGTATTTCTTGAGCATGACATGAATACAGCTTTTGCCTATATATTTTATTAACTGAAATTTGGAATTACACACAAACTATTAATCCTTTGGATTATGTTTGAACCACATGAGTTTGAATAAACTTTGGACTAAGGTTGGCTTGTTTCAAGAAACCAAAGTAAAACATTTCCCATCATTTGCCCATGTTTCATATATTAAGTTGTGGGACCATGCCTTCAGTACTTTTGGTGAGAGCACTCACAAAACAACTGCCATAGAAGACATGCCTAATCTCAACATTAATCATAGGCCATTCACACATCACCAAAGTCAATCAAGCCACTCGGGATGCTCTCTGACATCCCAAAGAAATATTTGACAGGTTCAGCAGCATTCTTGCAAGCAAAGATGATATTCCTTTTTGCAGCATTTCAGTTTTCTTGTCACTTCATTAGGAGAGTCTTTCATTAAATGCAAGAGACTTGGTGTCCACGGTCACCATGTTACTTGCTTTGTGCTATGTGTATCCAATTAATCTTTCAGGGATGCAAAATATAGTCGTGCCATTGATATTAACTTGGTTGCTCCTCTAAAGTACTGTGTAGATGCAAATTTCATAAATGGAGATGCCAAAAAAAGTGTTGTATTATTTAGAATTATTTTTCCAAAAATGTAGATGGATTGTTTAAAGAGTTAATAAGACAGGCATTTTATATTCATGTTTTCTCATTAATATAACCGTCAAAGGCACCTTCTGCTGCTCGGCAGTGTTCTCCAACCAAGCAAAAAATAAACAAGTACTTTGTATTCAGACTAATGGTCATGGTCCAGAAGCTTGAAAAGCCATGCCCAGCACCAAGATATGAAAACAAATTGTTTGTTTGTAAAAACTGGCACAGCTGAGTCAAAATTGGAAAATAACTACATTTACAATCATTTCACACAGATCAAACATGTTATTTTCCCAACTGCTTCTATATATCCTGACCTAAACTGTCTTTGTTTTCTTTTGGGGACCTGAACCACATCATATCAAGCAAAAACTCATGATTTTTAGCTTGGTGACAAAGAAGAATATTGAAAGTTTCACCAAACCTATGGCCATTTTTTAATGTCACATTTCTTAGATCCACAGAATCAACAAAGCAAACATTCTGATCTGAAAAATCAAATAAGTTCTGATCTAGTTCTAGCTGAGTTCAGAATCAGAACAATAATATTGCTGCAGCTAATTCAGAGATCTCTGTGAATGTTAATGAATTTAATTTGTTAGAACTGGGATCAGAACTCAAGTCATAACTGCTTTTGAGCAACACAGATATCAAATTTGTGGCAAAGATGGGTACAACTCATATCCACCGAATGATAAGACATCATCAAACAAAAGTCTAGTCATTGAACATAGTAAAAGACTTCAGTGGCCATAAGCAGCAATGCTTTTTCATTCTACTTTTATTTTACAGAAAATTAAATGAGATTTTGTGGAAATTTTAAAAGTATACTTTCAGTGACATTGCCAATATCTCCACACAGCAGGACATCTGAGAGAGAGCATGATTTGTACTCAATTATTAATACAAGTGAAAATCAAAAAATTAGAATATCATGCAAAAGTTCATTTATTTCAGCAATGCAACTTAAAAAGTGAACCTAATATATGAGATAGACTCATAACATGCAAAGCAAGATAGTTCAAGCTGTGATTTGTCATAATTGTGATGATTATGGCTGACAGCTAATGAAAACCCCAAATCCACAATCTCAGAAAATTAGAATATTACATGCAAGCATTGTACAAATAACAATATTGGACCTCTGACAAGTATAAGCATGCATACATACTCAGTACTTGGTTTGGGCCCTTTTTGAAGCAATTACTGCCTCAATGAGTGTGGCATGGAGGCTATCAGCCTGGGGCACTGCTGAGGTGTTATGGAAGACCAGGATGCTTCAATAGCGGCCTTCAACTCTTCTGCATTGTTCAATCTCATGTCTCTCATCTCTCTCTTGGCAATGCCCCATAGATTCTCTATGGGGTTCAGGTCAGATGAGTTTGCTGGCCAATCAAGCACAGTAATCCCACGGTCATTAAACCAGGTTTTGGTGCTTTTGGCAGTGTGGGCAGGTGCCAAGTCTTGCTGGAAAATGAAGTCAGCATCTCCATGAAGTGAGTTAATGTAAGTACTTTTTTCTTTCCAAAAGGGCTGGTTTGTTTTTGTTTTTTTGTTAACATGGACATAAAGGAAATTGTACATAGGCACCAGTTTCAGCCCAAAAGTGTCTTTTTCTTGGAAATGGATAATACCCCTGCTGCAAAGCAATGTGCCAGAAAGTTTTAGATTTTACTATGACTACTCTTTTAACTTTGATGTGTTTATTTTTTATTTTTTAAAAACCTTCTTCTATTATTACTCTTTGAGCTGCTCAGAAATATTTGATAGACATGGTACTATTCTACTCTCAGCAGGAAAGAGATTTTTTTTTTTTAAATGAAACCATCACAGTATCTCCCAAAGAGGAGGATATAAGACACTGGAAGCAGTTGTGTCAGGGGTACGACATGTTAGTTTTCCATTAGGGGTTAGCCAGTGAAAGATAGATTTCTGGGCAAAGGCAAAGATTTCATAATGCTTGTAATCAAATAATCAAATGTAACAATGTTCTTTCTGATTCCATTGTCGATGAAATTGTCCAGTAAAAAATGTCCACAAAATGAGTTATATCATTCGCATTACAAATTCCTCAAGAGTTTATTAAAAAGACGCAAAGCTACAATAAAGCTAGACCTTCATAATAATGCTGCCTTAGATGGCATCACCATTTCGAGTTCATCCTATAATATTTAAGCGTATATCGGCCCATGCATCATTCTATCATAATGACTCCCGTCTCCTACAGGGGCTAGAATTTAGATCAAAAGACTTTGATGTCTGACAGAGAACAGCAAATATTTCCCATCACCATAATGCAGAATACTAAGCCAAATTACAGGTGAAACTCAAAAAATTAGAATATTGTGCAAAAGTTCATTTATTTCAGTAATGCAACTTAAAAGGTGAAGCTAATATGTGAGATAGACTCATTACATGCACAGCAAAATAGTTCAAGCTGTGATTTGTCATAATTGTGATGATTATGGCTTATAGCTCATGAAAACCCCAAATCCACAATCTCAGAAAATTAGAATATTACACGCAATCAATAAAACAAGGATTGTACAGAGAACAATATCAGATCTCTGAAAAGTATAAGCATGCATACGTACTCAGTACTTGGTTTGGGCCCCTTTTACAGCAATTACTGCCTCAATGAGCGTGGCACGGAAGCTTTCAGCCTGTGGCACTGCTGAGGTGTTATGGAAGACCAGGATGCTTCAATAGCGACCTTCAGCTCTTCTGTATTTTTCGGTCTCATGTCTCTCATCTTTCTCTTGGCAATGCCCCATAGATTCTCTATGGGGTTCAGGTCAGATGAGTTTGCTGGCCAATCAAGCACAGTAATCCCACAGTCATTAAACCAGGTTTTGGCGCTTTTGGCAGTGTGGACAGGTGCCAAGTCTTGCTGGAAAATGAAGTCAGCATCTCCATGAAGCTCATCTGTGGAAGGAAGCATGAAATGCTTCAAAATCTCCTGGTAGGCGGCTGCGCTGACCCTGGACTTAATGAAGCACAGTGGACCAACACCAGCAGATGACATGGCTCTCCAAATCAACACAGACTGTGGAAACTTCACACTGGACTTCAAGCATCTTACAATGTGTGCCTCTCCATTCCTCCTCCAGACTCTGGGTCCTTGGTTTCCAAATGAGATGGAAAAGTTGCTCTCATCAGAAAAGAGAACTTTGGACCACTGAGCAATAGACCAGGTCTGTTCTTCTTAAGCCCAGGTAAGACGCTTCTGATGTTGTTTGTTGTTCAGGAGTGGCTTGACAAGAGGAACACAACATTTGAAGCCCATGTCCAGGATCCGTCTGTGTGTGGTGCCTCAGTCTACTCCTTGTGAATGTCCTCAACACTTTTGAATGGCCTTTTCTAATCCTCTCCAGACTGCGGTCATCCCTGCTGCTTGTGCACCTTTTTCTTCTATACTTTTCCCTTCCACACAACTTTCTGTTAATGTGCTTTGATACAGCACTTGGGAACATCCAACTTCTTTTGCAATTACCTTTTGAGGGTTTCCCTCCTTATGGAGGGTGTCAATGAAGGTTTTCTGCACAACTGTTAGGTCAGCAGTCTTTCCCATGATTGTGATTCCTACTGAACCAGACTGAGAGACCATTTAAAGGCCCAGGAACCCTTTGCAGGCGTAATGGCTTAATTAGCTGATTGGAGTGAGATACTTTGAGCTTAAAATATTGAACCTTTTCACAATATTCTAATTTTCTGAGATTGTTGATTTGGGGTTTTCATGAGCTGTAAGCCATAATCATTTCAGTAATGACACATCACGGCTTGAACTATCTTGCTTTGCATGTAATGAGTCTATCTCATGTGTTAGGTTCACCTTTTAAGTTGCATTACTAAAATAAATGAACTTTTGCATGATATTCTAATCTTTCGAGTTTCACCTGTATGTAGTTAATAGTTTTAATGGAGCCCTGGCGGTGCAGTGGTTAGAATGCAGTATTGCAGACAAACTCTCCCCAAAGCCTGGAGTTC
Organism: Laticauda colubrina; assembly: GCA_015471245.1. Classification (NCBI taxonomy): domain Eukaryota; kingdom Metazoa; phylum Chordata; class Lepidosauria; order Squamata; family Elapidae; genus Laticauda; species Laticauda colubrina. Next base: position 1,976,055 of record BLBF01000017.1, on the reverse strand, counting down.
GATCCTGACTGACTCAATGTTGACTCAGCCTTCTATCCTTTTGGTGCACGTAAAATGAGGACTCAGATTATTCAGGGCAATCTTTTGACATTGTAAACTATTCAGAGAATGCTATAAAGCACTATAGGGCAATATATACATTTAAATGCTGTTGCTAATGGTTAAATGTGTGGGAAGGGTATAATAATAGGGCCATGAAGGGAAAGATATGCTGATATGTTCACTTTGGGCAAAGTTGGAAGAGCAAAATCAAACAAACCAATTATTCTGATCAACACAAGATGTACTGAGACAGTGGTTCTCAACCTATGGGTCGCAACCCCTTTGGGGGTGGAACGATCCTTTCACAGGGGTCACCTAACACCATCAGGAAACACATATTTTCATTTAACCTAGATCATATCCTCATCAGCCAATTCTAACTGGGTTATTGTTTTATTTGCATCGTAGATAATGCAAGATACATACAGTCTTCACCTTGAACATGACATGTCATTATTAGCTTCAAAAGAACATTATGAATAGCAACAGAAAATAAAGTAAAATTATTTTCTCTTTCTATTCTAAATCTATATTGTAGACACCAGCCTATTCAGGTTTTTGACAGCTCATCTGCAACAACCTTGAAACCTTTATTATGTTGTATATATTCTATGGATGAAACAGAAATTATACTGATAACATGCCTGCTTAAACAGTGTAAGTACAAATTTGAAGAGCAGGAGAACTAAACAATAGCCCCAATCAACTGTTTATAAATATTGTGAAGCTAAGGAACACTGAGTTTCCCAGAAAAAAGGAAAAGAAACACAAAATTACATGTTTCACACAAAGCATTTGTTTTGCCAAGCTATGCTTTATTATAGCACCATTAATCTGCTTTACTGTCATGATCTAGAGATACTAAAGACAGTTATTTACATATTTGATTCATTTATTACAGTATTTTTATCCCATCCTAATCATCAGGCTCCGGGCAGTTTACAATCAATAAAAAACACAGATAAAACAGCAGCTAATGCTATAAAACCCAGAATCCAATTTCAAGAATTCTAATTAAAAATATATAACATTAAGAAATAAGAAACAATGGCCAGCAAAAAGGAAGTACAACAAATAACTACTTAGATTCCCAAATGTCTAATGAAATAAAACATGTTCATTGTTTTGCTGAAAATATTGGGGGAAGGAGAGCATCAGGTGACAAACTATTTCAGCTGCCAGCTCCCAGTCCTCTAAATCAGGGGTCGCCAACTTTTTGGACCTCAGGGACACCAAACTCATAATTTTAGATCCCAAGGACCACTAACTGGTTCTATGGGTATGGCCTAATTTGTGGGTGTGGCTTGGTGGTCATGTGACTGGCTGGGCATGGCTTGTATGTAAATATTACAAATATTTATATAAATATTGATTTTTATATAAGAAAAGAGCAACTTTTACCCAAAATCAGGCAAAGCAGGCAGATTGAATTGCTCACAGAATCATTCAGTAATCAATCTATCTGCCATCGGCTAGCTCAGTCTCTCAAATTTGCTTGCTGTGAGTCTGCACTGAATTTGCTTGCAATCAAACCTTCAGTCCTAAGGGAGGTTCGGCTGTGCTGAGCCGAAGATCTAAAGACTAGCTAGAAAGCAAGAAATTCAACAATTTCCTGCTTTCTAGCTAATCTAAATCTCCCAACACAGCAGAACAGATAATGGTTGGAAAAAGTAAAAATAGCAATTTAGCAGGCAAGTTTACTGGGTAAGGAGTGAGTGGGCAGGAAGGGTTCCCATGGGCAATGTGGGCGGCGCAGTCTTGTGTTTCTGTGCAGCCTGGATTAATTGCTTTGTGGGGGTGTTCTGGGGGTGATTTCTCTGAGGCCCACCAAAATTTTCTCATGGCCAACCAGTGGGCTATGGCCCACTGGTTGGCGACCATGGCTCTAAACCTGTATGATGAGCAACAGAATGTGGAAGAATTGCCAAGCATTCCCTCTTAACGTAATCACACTGGATAGGCAGATTCTGCCTGGCGGATAGTTATTTTGTTCTCTAGCCACAAAATGAATTTCCTTTGATATTGATTCAAAACCAAGTACCAGGTAACCAAGAGTTGCTATGTCAGTGGAAGATTCCCCCCACCCTGCAAAAAATATCATAGTATTATATACTGAACTCTTAAACTACAATATTTTGCAAAGCCTTCTAGTATATAGCGATTGCAGCTAATGTCACATGAAAGTTTATTATTTAACAGCAACTCGTTAAATAACCATTCTCAACCATTGACTCCTTTGATATTTATTATACTAACAAAATTACTTTTTAAAAATATTATAAAAATATATTCCTGTATGAAGCTTACTGGTTTGGCCACTGATTTTTTTTTCTTTGTGTACGGACTACAATACATTAGAAACTGATTTTTATAACATCGCTTTAATTATTTTAAATAAGAATGAATAATACATTTTACCTTTTCATCTGAGAATCACAGATAACACTATAAAGTATTTTGTGTATATTAATGCGCTTACATCTTATTACACTAAATTAATTAAACTTTGAATAAGGCAAAACCTGAAAATTCTGCATGTCTATTTTGTCCACCAAAGCAGCTGGTATAATGAATGCATTGTAAGGGAATTATGTTATCACTACACAGCATATGATTGCACTGCTGCTCTATTCACTTTCAGAGAGTACTATGGAAAACTGCATAGCATTATAGATAAACCATTAGCTTGTTATCCACAGGGGATATAACAAGTTACATCTGCCTGGAAAGAGACTGCCTCAGTGATTGCAGACTATTCTTCACAAACATCACCAGTTAGTGAGTAATAGAACCACAAAGAATTTGTCAGTCTTAGGATGGCAGACAACCTTAAGCCAAAAAGCCACCCCAAGTGTCCATTAATAAGAGAAGAGTTCCAGAGGTCAATACTAAAGCCATTACAAATGTATTAAGAGAAAAGAAGTTGCTCATGCTAGATTTAGCCTGTATAACTTGTGGCACACAAAACTAACTGGAATAGGCATTGTGGCTAATCATGTGCTTAAGCTCACCCAGCAAGAAAACATTTAGGCTTACTTATTTACTATCAAATTTAGACACCACCTATCTCACTCTCAAAATGTCATATCTCAAACACAGAAATACGCATCAAAAAAAACCTGAGAGAGTTAATTAAAGTTAAATAACTACATTTCTTGGAACAGCAGAACTTCAAAAGAAGATAAAATATGGCAAATAAAATCATTTTGAAAATGCAAATAAACTGGGAAAACTTCTGACATATAAAATTAGGAAGAGAATGAAGGAAGGATAATAAGAAAAAATAGATAAAGACCAAAAACTATTAAATACAAGACCAGAAATAGCAGAACTTACAAACTATTTAAAGAAACTATATGTCATGCAAAAAATTAAGAAAAAAAATTTGGAAATATATGGAACATTCAGATAAATGTTAAGCAAATCAGCAACAATTCAAGAGATTAACGAAGTAAAAAAGATCCCAGAAAAAAATGGGTAAAACTAACTTTACATATACTGGACATAAAGGATATGCTTCTTTTTATCCATTTTTATTTCTATAATTAGATATTAAACATGATAAATATACATCATATTGAAATAATTAATTTCCAAATAACAATTTGGTTTTACAGCATTTTAAAAAATAAATATTACACTGAGTTACAGAATAAAAAGTAGTTACTAAAGACACAAAATGGCACTGTTTGCTGGTGAGATGGTACGCCATTTTGTTGCAGAATATACATGCTAACTGCACAATTGTTCTAAGGCCAGACACCACATTGTCTGCAGACTCATTCCAACTGCTTTTCTTATGTCTCTAGAATCTTCTGTAGTTCCTTTTACATTTTACCATAAACAATACTGTGTTATTTTTCTTTCCAAGGTTTTTGCTTCAATGCTTAACTAATCAATCATGTGATATTCAACATTAATCCATAATTAAGACGATGCATCCATTCAGACAATCTACACTCTGAAGTTTTCACAAAAGAAGGTCCCACTCTGCTGCTGTTGCTCAAATAATTCCAGTACTTATGATCACTTGCATGTTGGACATTAATTAATGTTTGCAAGAGGTAAGTCTTTGTAAATATGATTGGAAACATATTGACTTCCACAACATAGCTCTTCTGCAAAATTCAAGCTCTGTCATATAGCCAACTTTCTGTAGCAGACCAATGCCAACTGAGCAACATTGGCAGAAGCAGGAACTTTCTAGGTGTTCTCTGGATTTAAGAATGCCTGATTTCATATTTTAAAAGGTATTTCATTTGTTGGCATAATAAACAACAAAGCAGTCAATGGTACAGAATGTTTTTTAATGAGATGCTGTTAAAAGAATGAACTTTCATGTGACTTAATATTAAAAAACTATATATAGGATTGCAAGTTAGGGAGAGAATATGTTAAAACAATGCAGATTACCGGTATACATTATACATTACTTGGTAAACTTAAATGCTGAAGCTTTCATGCTTTTCAACTTTTTTAAAAAATGTTGTTTTGTAATTTCCAAATTAAGAACCATGGACATAACTTAGCATCATAAAGAACTAGAACATATAGTTTCTGAGAGCTAGAGACAGTTTTTAATAGGGTCAACACTGTATAAGTTTTTTTTCCTCCAGGGTCGTGGTGATGATCTCACTTTAAACTGCTTTTGCAATGTTTCAAGCTGAGGAAAGGCAAAATGTGATGAATGTTGCTTAGCACCACACAATCTGGCATCCCTGTCAAATACATCTATCTGAGCATAGCCATTGCAAGTCATCACTTTTCTGTGTGGCTCCCAACTATGTGTTTTATCATGTTTAGCACATAATAAAACACACAGAAAAGCAGTCATTAAAAGGATGAATGAGAGAAAAGAAAGAAAAAATGCAAAAGACAACATGTTTGCCAACTGTCAGACTGAGCCACATCTCACTGAACAACATAGTTATCTCATATGGTTTGGTTTTTCACTGCTAGTACAAGAAAATATTAATATGTTGAGAAATAGTAAAAGTTCTTTTTTTAAAAAAATCTGTTCAATTTTAATTAAACTGAATTACCTCTATCCCTCCCCAACCAAAATATGATCTGTGAGTAGCCATGTGATTTTCTTGTAAGTGCTCTCTAAGATTTCTAGCAAGAAATATTTTCCCAGTCATAATTGGAGATGTAAAGGAGATCTTTTCTCTACAAAATGTCTATTTTCTCACTGAGCTATAATTCCAGTATAAACTGCTAACCCTATGAATACCTAAGAATCCTTCCCCTGCAAATCATGTACTATATTTCATAGTGAAGGATGATTGTATCATGGGATGGTTTTCTGGCTTAAATTCTACTGTCATTAAAATATCCTTCGTATGAAGCTAGAATAACATGCAAAAATCTGACTTGACAATAAAACCAACTTCTTCCTTTGCTAACATTTTTCAGCCAATTATACAATATCACATGGTATCAGTAACTTCCACCTACTTTCCCTATAGTTTTTTGTGAATAGTGAGGTCAGAGGAAAAACCGCTGCAGAAGAAGCCATGCTGTCACGCTAACTCCTAGCTGAATGGGAGACCAGTCTTGGAGAAAACATTATAATCTGATGCCAGATAAGGAAATATTGCCTGTAGAATTTGATGGGAGATACATCAAAATTGTCTTCCAATGGTGCAGTCATTTATTAAGAATGCCATATGTAAAATCATCATTAGTCACACACAATTATAGAAAAAAATTAGAGCTAAGCGGCAGAAACTCAATCTCAAAAGATATGCACAAATCATTAATTGCTTATTGCTACTAAATATGCCATTCTATTAGATTTGCTTATAGCATCATTGTCTGATTAATTAATTGATTGGGCTCTTGAAAAGTAATTAAAGTCCATTTGCCACCCCAAAAATGTGGCAATGTGGTATATTATTTACTGTCAACAGTCTATGCTTCAACCATCAAGTGTCCTACTTCCAATGCTCTGTAAGTGAAGATTTGGACTTGGTTTGAAACACTGAGAGCATGTTGACCAGATTCATATATCAACTTAAATAACAAATAAACTACGCATATAATAGCTCAATGCAATTTATCAGTCAAGGCATTGTATTCATAATATTTAGTATATAGCCCTCATGGAAATGCAGTATTCTAAGTGGTGTAAATATCTGCTTGGATCAAATGTCACTTTAAGCTATTCTTGTTTTATCTAAGAATAATTGAATAATCATAGTGGCTTGGCTTACACATTATATTAAACCATGAATCCCAGTCATTCTTTTTAGCCTTTGGACATAAATCAGATAAACAAACTATGATGATTAGTTTCGTTGCTCATACTAAATCAAAACCAAACAAGGTTATTCTTTATCACAACATATAAACCCAATTTTGAAATCAAAATGTAAGAGAAAAACAGGTGTGTGAACAATTGCCATTACTTTTATGTTTACATATTGCTTCAAGGCTTTGAAGTATACTTATCACCAAATCAAATTCAATTATGAAATAAATTATTATTATCTGTTTAACTTTTACCTTGTCGTCAGATCAAATTTTGCCATTTAGTAAACGAGGTAAAGAAATCTTGTTTCAATCTCTTAACTGCACAACCAGAAAATTTCTGCAAACTTAACTTTCAAAGTTAATAAACTTGAAAGACAGAAAGACAGAAAAGAGTATCAGTTACATGTCAGAACTTGGAATAGGTATCACAAAGCCAAGTATCCAACAATTTGACAAAGGTGCAAAATGGAAATGAAAAAACAACCAAACAGCTTCATGTTATATATCTCATTATAATTGACAGGTTCCGATTTTAAAATATTTATTTATACACAGTGGTACCCATAGTGGTAATTCTGGACAGTGTACAAAGATTAAAACCATCCTAACAATGTAAACCTGAAAAATAACCTCTTAAAAAAACTATCATCAATGGACCCCACCAAGCTATCTGGCCCAAATGCCAGCTAGGTCTTCACAAAAGCTTTGCAAGATTGAGGCCCAAATGGATATCTGGAAGGAGGCTGTTCCAAAGGGACAGACCAAATGTTGGGGTGCTTTCAGTTTTTGCTTTCGCCTGCAGTGACCACCAACGGTAACAGTCAGGGCATGATAATACGGTTTCCATGGACATCAAGAAGAGCTTGCTGCTCTCACTTAAAGCCCACGTCCCACTGCACCAACGGATGCAAAGAGGATGTAAAACGTTAAAAAACGTTGGAAAACGCTATGCATCCGTTGTGTACTCATTGCATACGTGTTTCATACGCTCTATCCCTCAAGCATCCATCCACTGAGATTTCATCCTCACAAGAAGTTTTGAGCTGCACAAAACTTTGTGAACGGATGAACTTTCCGCCGCGTACGATGTAAATCCGCGACATACGAGCAACAAACGTTCTATGTCCATTTATCATCCATTAAACATCCGCTGTATCCTCTCTGCATCCCCTGGGCATCCTCGCGACTCACATCCGCTGCAGCTGAAAACGGAAAGAGGGAGGAAACAAAAGGCACACGGAACGTCTACACAGCGTTAGTAGCACGGAAATAGAAAGGATGCACAGTGAACAGTTTGCATCCTATATACATCCTCTAGGCATCCTATGAACATCCGTTTAAAATCCCCGCTACATACTACCCACGTCCGTTCTTTTCCTTTCTTTTCCATTCTGCTTATGCAAATTTTTGCCATTTTTTGGAGCAGATGACAACGGATGGAGCCACCCCCGAAATTTTGCTCGTCCGCTGTGTCCTTTTTGCATACGTTTTGTATCCATCGGCCAGTGGGACCTAGCCTTAAATGAAAGAAGCTGCATTATATTCAAAGCTCCATCCTTTTGTACTTGCTTGCAATGTCAGAACTTAGGAGACAGAACTGATGTCACAACAGACCAACACTGCTTTTGTTAGTCTATCTCCCACCCCCCCAATATCTTACTGGTTAGCTCATTATAGCTGTCAGAATATAGAGTAAACTGTGCTATTCGAGAGGGTAAGAGAAAGATTTGAAGTAGTCCCTGGCAAAATTCCATCTCAATTTATGTTGTTGTTTATGCTTATGTTGTTTTTCATATTTAAATTTTGTAAACTTTAATAAAATTATGAGAGGAGGACTACCTGTAACCCCCACTGTCATTTCCAATGGTAGCACTACTTTTTTGGGAAAACATTTCTTCTGCATTTTTCCCTTTTGAATGTCTGGATAGCATGTTCTTTAATACATATTTAGTACATGTTGCCTTGTAATTGTGAGATTTATCTATGGCTGTGTAGTACGACTATAAATGACTGGATTCTTCTTTCTTGTGTCTGGATTTTCAGAGAATTGTTCTTTACCTTAATGTGTTTTTTTCTTAGACTGAAACTGATCTACACTTCTCTTTGCTAGACAAAAAATGCTAAAAAAACATTAGCAACTGAGATGAAGGTTCACATAACTTTTTCATCATTTTCCTTGTGACAAGATTTATGTCAAATCTGATTTATGAAAGCTAAGATTGATTCTTCAGGAGGATTCTCCCTACATTTTTTCATGTGGATGAGAGAGATCTGACAACCAAGCTACTGATTGTTCCCATAAGAAAAAAATAGAGAGAAATATACAGTGGGACATAGAGAGTCAATTGGGGATGTGAAATAAACCAAGTCGTTGTAAAAGAAAGTGTGGAAGAGCTTGGGGGCAGAGTTAAAAGTGGGATCAGCCTCGAATCCCTACATAGCTACATGTAGGGACTAAGTCCAATTCCCTTGAATTCCATTGACCCTTAGCTAACTCCAACAAGTGCCAAACATGAGTTGAAGAGGTTCCTGTGCACATAGGCCATTTAGCAATAAATCAATTTAGCTGGATCTTCATGTGTGGACCTGGTCTCTCACATCTGATAGTTACACAGTAATTTTTTTACACCACAGTGATGGGAGCTGTGTGTGTCATAAGTACTGGGTTAAATGTCACATTCAACATTCAAGAAGTAATTTTAAATTCCTTAAATATTTTAATTGTAAGGAAATTTATACAATGGTTTAAATGTCATTGCTTAAAAAACATTGATTGGGTAGAATCTTCTGAGAAAACAGTTACCACACAGTCAATTACAGATGTAAGAAATACCAGTTAAACCAAAGTAGCTGGATTTGAATTAAAATGAAAAGAAATTTGACAAACATCTTTGCATTTGCCCCAAAAGATAAATCTACCTCCCCGACACACATATACAAAATTGCTCACAGAAAAAACTCATCTGTTATCATTGTTGCTTTCTCAACAAACCAAAGATGAAATCTTTATTTAAAAAACAAAATAGCTATTTGAGAGAAGAAATTAGTCTTCCAACTTTCATTTTTAGGTAAAGGCAATCAAATATACATCTGATTTATACTGGTGCTTCTTTCTCCAGTAAATTGTTCCTGCAAAGCTCATCTTTGAATTTGGAGTGAGAAATACCAACAATAGATATTCTCTCCTAACTTATGCTCTTATTATTCTCTTTCTCCATTTTATGATCTCAATTATAGGAAAACAGCTCTTCACTGAAAAGGGCATTTTACAGGATTTCTTATTAAAGCCCATGTCACACTGCACCAACGGATGCAAAGAGGATATAAAACGGACAAAAGAGCTTGCCATCCATTGGAAAACGCGATACATCCGTTGTGTACTCACTGTGTACGTCTTTCATACGCTCTATCCGAAAAACATCCGTCTACTGCTATTTCATCCGCTCAAAAAGTTTTGAGCTGCACAAAACTTTTTGAGCGGATGAACTTTCCTCCACGTACAATCTACATCTGCGACACATATGGGCAACAAACGTTCTACATCCGTTGTCATCCGTTACACGTCCGATGTATCCTCTTGGCATCCTCTGGGCATCCGCGCAACTCACATCTGCTCCAGCGGAAAGCATAAAGAGGGAGGAAGCCAAAGGTACATAGAATGTCCACACAGCGTTAGCGGATGCATCTCGTATATAAAGCATTAAAATGGACAAAACATTCATATATGGGACGTATCTCAGATATTTAGGATGTCTGGAGGATGTCTAGAGTATGTGGAAGGATACCTAGCAGAAAACTGACATTTCCTTTAAAAAGGGGGAGGAAATCACCTGGATCTCACTTTCAGTCCAGCAGCCCTGGGGTGCAAATCTCTTCAGCCTTGCTCTTGCTCTTCCACATAATCCATTGATCTCCACCATGGATCATCGCACACTCCTTTTGGTAGCCGCCATCATTCAACACCAGAACCAAGCCCTGTTGAGACTGTTTCACCTTTTCTACGCAAGGAGAAGAAGGAGACGTCCAAGAGCTGTCTGGGTCCGAAGATGGATCGGGAGAAGAGTGGAGTTTGGACTCTATGACAAGCTGATGGTGGAGCTGAGGAATGAAGACCCTCATGCATTCCAGCACTTCATGAGGATGCCACCAGCCATGTTTGATGAAGTTGTGGAGCATCTGAGACCCAGGTTGACCAAGCAGAGCACCAACTTCCGTCCCAGCCTGGACCCTGGGCTGAAGGTGGCACTGACTCTGTGCCACCTGGCCTCCGGGACCACATACAGAAACATGCAGTATGCCTGGAGGGTGCCACACAACACCATCAGCATTGTGGTCAGAGAAGTGGTTCAGGCCATCATCGAAGAATACCTGGAGGAGCTCCTCCAGTGCCCCACCACTGAAGAAGGCTGGAGGAAAGTTGCAGAGCAGTGGTATCAGAGATGGAACTTTCCCCACACCGTTGGAGCCATAGATGGCAAGCACGTGGCCTGAAAAGCTCCACCCAACTCAGGGTCCAATTATTTCAACTACAAGGGCTTCTTCAGCATCATCCTCTTTGCCATGGTTGATGCTGACTACAAGTTCATGTACATCGATGCTTCAGGCAACGTGTCAGCTTCAGATGCCCAGATATACTGCGGTATCTGCTATCCCGCATCAGATGGGCGTCTCATGATAGGGAGCGAAGGAGAAAGAAACGACAGGAGACGAAGTTCCTCGGGATGAGTGCGCCCAGAATGGCTGGGTACAAGCTCTTTTATTATGCTCATTCAAGAGAGGGTGATTGTTTATTCAGAACCTAGGTTAAGCCTAGGTCAGACGGAATATACAAATTTAACAATGACTCAAAAAACAGCAGGATATCAGGACAGACAGGATGGCAGGAATTATATTTGATCAGGATATTACTTCTTCACAAAGCTGCATGCCAGACAATGTAATCCCAAGTGAATAAACCATTTCTGCAAATGTTTGACTCCTTGTCTCTGTACGTGCCCTGTAAAAGGTCACTGAGAAGACAGAAGCTTAATGATTACACGTGAAATGATACAATGTTGAAATGTCTGAATGATCCATAGTTGCAATGATATACAGTTGCAAACACATAAATGATACATAGTTACAACAATATACAACACAACCTCATCATGGGTTTCCCAGATCCAGACCCCCTACCCAACGATACACAAGATGTACCCTACTTCATCGTGGGTGATGACGCCTTCTCCCTCAGAACCTACCTCATGAAGCCCTACACTTCCAGATACCTCACCCATGAAGAGAGGATCTTCAACTACAGGCTGTACAGGGCAAGACGGGTGGTGAAAAACGCCTTTGGCATCCTGGCCAACAGGTTCCAGGTACTTCTCACCACCATGCGGCATCACCCAGTGACTGTGAGGAGCATCGTGGAAGCTTGCTGCATCCTGCACAATCTCATGCACACCTGCTACCCAGTGTTGCAGAACAGGCTTGTGGACTGCCAACAAGGCAGTCATGTGAAAGGAAGAAGCAGCACAACCTCCTGAAACACTGGTGCAACTCCCCAGCTGGAGCAGTGGAGTGGCAAGACAGGATGGTAGATGCTTAATGGATGCTTCCTTCAGCCTGTCTCATCACACTGATGAGATTGTGCCATGTATGTTGAGTGGCCTAACAACGAATAGGGCATTAATAAAGAGTTTTGTTTATGTTGAAATGTGTTGATCATTGATTACATTGTTATTGGAAATAAAGGGCCATAGGTGTGGCAGCTGGGAGGGTGGACCATACAGTCGCACTATGCTTCCACTGGAGGTTTATCTATCCCACAGCTATCCTTACCCATCCCACAACTATCCTTTCCTATCCCACAGCTATCCTTACCCATCCCACAGCTATCCATCCCACAGCTATCCATCCCACAGCTATCCTTACCCATCCCACAGCTATCCATCCCACAGCTTTCCTTACCAATCCCATAAGCATGCAAAGGCTTAACCCTTTTTTCAAAGTTTTCCCCAACACTTTATTAAGTAAAAAAAATGAACCAAGTGTGTGAAGCAAAGATAACCTTTATTAATAACAAACTGTATGACTTTATTAAAAAGGAAAATGACCCAAGTAAAGTGTCTTAAGCAAAGATAAAGTGAGCAGGTAACAACTCAGTCTCTGGCACTCTTCTCAGTAACTCTGAGGCGTGCCCATGGTCTCAGATGTAAAGGAACCAGGGATGTGGAGGTGGCTGTGGCTGGAGTGCTGGTCTGAGGCGCCATTGGGGTGCCTGGCCCCGAGAGTACAACAGGAGATGGTGTATGCAGGAAGCTCTCAGAGATCTGGCTCAGTCCCGTAAGGTTGAGAGGCCCTTCCTCAAGTATCTGGGATGTGAGGCCCAAGACTGATGACAGATGTTCTGAGGAAGGGCTTGGCTGTGGGTGGAGGAAGGAGGAATGTAGTGGGGCTGTCTGATCTGCAGCTGGGTCATCTGTGGCGTCTGTGGCATCTGAGGAACCTGCGTGTGGACTGGGAAGGGCTGCCTCTGCTGTGGGAAGTCCTGGTAGTGGTAGGCTTGGTAGGCGAGGGGCTGCTGAAATCCATGGAAGGGCTATGACATCACCTGAGGTGGAGAAGCAGACCTGGAGTGGGTAGGAGCAGGTTCAGCTGCGCCTGGAGTGTGGTGCAGAAGAGCTGTGATCCTCTCCTTCATCGCCTGGTACTGGGCCTCGGGCATGTCCATGAGGGTCTGGCCCACGTACGTGATGAAGGGCTTGCGATTGGAAGATGTTATGTCGAAGTGGACCAGCTGGGAGAGGATATCTGTGCTGGCTTTGATTGTGACCCTGATCTCCAAGAGGACAGTGTGGCTCTGTCCCTCCGGTCTGCCTCTCTGCCTGCTTTCTGTGGAGGTGGAGCTGGGGGTGAGGGTAGCTTGGTCTCTGGTGGCTGCTTCTTCTTGCTCCATCTGAGACAGGGGATCCTCCACATCCTCTGGCATGGGGAGTGCAGCTGTCGGGGGGTCTCTGACATGGGGCCCTCCAAAGACACCTGCCTGGACACTGTAGCTGTCTCCTGACTGGAAGAGGAGTGCCTCTCTGTGGGCTGTCTGAGGGAGAGGGCTGACAGAGGGGCTGCTCCTCGGTGGTGGATCTCACCCTCCAGGAAGCTGCACCTGGCCATGACATAGGTCTCCCGGACAGCGGCCTGCCCAGATTTCTTCAGGTGCAGCTTGCCATACCAGGTGTGCATATGCTTCCACCACCCCAGGAGGACATCTGAAGTGTAGCCCAGGCTCTCCGCCTTCTCTCTCCGTGCTGCCTGCTTCCACTTGGTGTCACGATAGAACCTGTGGCTCTTCCTCCACAGGTACTCGTTCTCCCTCAGCCATTCCAGCACCTCCTCCTCATGGTCTTTGGAAATAGAGTACTGTTTCCTCTCCCCCTTCTCCTTGCCTTGCCTCTTCCTTCCTTTGGCAGGGGCTTCAGGGCCTTCAGCAGCAGGGCTTTGAGGGCCTTGGGGCTGGTCCACCACAGCAGCAGCAGCAGGAGAAGCACCAACAGCAGCAGGAGAAGCACCAGCAGCACCAGCAGCACCAGCAGGAGAAGCACCAGCAACACCAGGAGCACCACCAGCACCAGCAGCAGCACCAGCAGCTTCAGAGTCAGTGCCAGGGGGTGGAATGGTGGTTCTGTCCTTCTTGCCAGGGCTGGCAGGAGTAGGCACAGGCTTCCTCTTCTTCCCCATGGTGTTCTCTCAAGATGTCTCTGGCAGCAGGTCTTTCCTCTGAATGGTGACTGCTTGCGAGCTGCCTCCTTTTATATCCACGGAGCTTACGCAATTCATCCTCCCCGCATGCGTAGTGAACGCTTTGCATTTGCTAGGCATCTGCTATGCATCCTATAGGCGTCCGTGATACATTCATGTCATCCGCTACGCATCCGCTCCTTCCGCTACGCGTCCGCTTTGCTGTTCTCCCCCGGAAGCCCTGCGGGTGTGTCATCCACTTCCATCTGCTTCCATCCGCTAGGCTTCCTTCGAACATCTGCTTTACATCCCTGCTACATCCTCCCCACGTCCGTTCCTTTCCGTTGTTGTCCGCTCTGTTTATGCAGATTTGGGGCACTTTTGAGAGCGGAAAACAACAGATGGAAAATTTGCTCGTCCGCTGTGTCCCTTTTACATACGTTTTGCATCCGTCGGCCAGTGTGACCCAGCCTTTAAATCATTTTATTCTCCAACACCATAAAGACCATTTTCCTCCTTGTATTTAACTAGCTGATTATTCTTGAGCTAAGAGGAGGAAAGGCAGACTTAAAGCATAGAAGAGATTTTCTCAGTCTCTATGTTCTTGATATTCCATGGTTCATGGTTTTTACAGCCCCTTAAAGGGATTTTGAATCTTTACGAGTGCCTCCATCTTGCCAGTAGATTTAATACTTCCCTGAGGTATCACAAGCTGGAAGCGTATAACCAAAATTCTGCATGGAGGTAGACAAAGTATTACTGAAGGGTTTTAAAAATGGGAGACTAATTCTTCTTACTTGGATAATGGAGGTATCAGGTAACCCTAAATTATATCTTGTGACAGTTTCACTCCTTGAGAAGTCAACTTTGTACAGGTGCAGTTCCAAGCCAGTTTCTGCATTTTCATTCTCTTATTTGATGTATATGCTCTGGGGCAGCTACCAGGTTCTCTCTCCATTTTCCCTTAAAGACTTGTCTTCCAGCTCTGCAATTTCTGTGTCCTGCCCAGGAGAATCCAGGCTTGGATTCTTGACTTTGTGGAAGTATTGGAGATCTTGGCAAGGCTCCAATAAAAACAGACCTGCAGCCAGTTTTCTCAAAGAAAAACTGCATTTTCACATGTCATTTATGGAACCCCATAGCAACCTTTCATACCTATAATATCATGAGTCAAAAGATAAAAGGCTCAGATAAAAACATGGTTTCCATTCAAGCAATTTGCTTTTATGAGGAATCTGCTTTTGCAATTTCCTTTTTGCTCATTTGGAAGAATGTTTGTCGGGCTTATTTTATTATAGCACACAATCCCATTGCTGCTTATTAGTCTCTTTTAAGGGCTGTTTGGTTAAAAGCAGAACATAAGACATTTTCTCCATGAAAGGTGAAGAGCCGCAGATACTGAACTGTATCGATGAGATTAATAATCACTTTATTTGCAGCATTATTCCTTCTGTAGCACTGAGAACAAAGCCTATAATAAACAATATTATTTATATTTATTATAAGATCTATACCTGCTTCTCAGGACCTTTCCAGTATTAATTCAGCTAAGTTCATATTTTAAAAGTATAGTCTAAAGTTTCATCCCTATTTATTTTCTTTCCAAACCCTCTACCCAATCTTCATAAAATAGCACAGTTTGTTTGTTTGTCCTAGAGGTTAAGTCAGCCCCAGTTCTAAGATATTCTGATCTGCAGCAAGGAAGCTGAGGGAAAACTGTTCAGAAGGAACCAAAATCTGGTTTGGATTATTTATTTATTTTAATATGGGGTGATGAGAGAGAAAAATTTAAGTTCATTTCAGAATTTCACCCAATTTTGTATTACAAAAGACTAAGAAATCAAAGCATATTGGGTTCTCCTTGAAAATCATAGCATGGAATTAATTATCTATTATCCACTGAATAGTCCCTTCATTTCCCTCTATGAAACAGAACCACATTAGTGTCTCCTTGTTTACAGTATTTATGTTCTGAGAAGTAAAATTAATTTGCCCGAAAGGATACAACTATGCATTAATTTATATCCTGTCTTTCTTCTAAACCAAAAATTTAAAGTGGATATCATATAGCTTTTAAAATATGAGCAATAATTAAATGCAGTAATTATAACTCAGTTAATGAGGATCAAAGGCATTTTAAAAATAAGATGACCGGATAAACTTATTCAAATTTAAAGGTTATGCAAATTCTTTATCTACTTGTTTCTTAACATTGTACAGTTGTACACTTATTGATCACAATTGGAACTGGCAACTCCATTGCTAAATGGTAAGATCATTAAGTCAAACAACACATGACTGCACCAACATATGATGTCAGTTCTGGCTTATTCATTAACAAATCATTGCAGGTTGTTAAGTATGATGTCACACAACTGCAACTTGTGATTTTTCCCCATTGACTTAGCTTGTTGGAAGCCAGCTATGAAGACTGCAAATGAGGATTGCATGACTGCAAGACACTGCAATCATTGTAAATGAATGGCAGCTGCCAAGCATCTGAATCACTATCACATGACTGAGGGGATGCTATAACTTGTAAATTCAAGGACCAGCTGTAAAATTACTTTTTCAATACCATCACAAGTTCAAATGGTCACTAAACAGGGAAATCGTTAACCGAGGAGTACCTGTACCAAGATTTGTAGCATAAAATTTAGATATCTCCTTAATAAAGTATTAACATTTAGGTTTTACAAGATTTCTTAAAAGTGGAACAGTCTTTCAGCAGTAGGGACAGAATTTACTCTAATTTAGTCTCATTTTATTAATTATATTGCACTCCCCAGGATCCCTGACATTTATAGCACCTGAAGACAAGACAAGAAACAATGGGTGAAAATAGAGAGAACAAGTACTTTTAATGAAGTTCTTTTTAGGATTTTAAATGTTTTGTAACTGCATTTTCTTCTGAAGCTAACAAAAGAAATTAGTTCCTACATTTTTTTATCAACCACCTTGACGGTGGAGAAAACAAAACAAATATTTATTTATTTATTGAATTTATATTGCCGCCTAGTGGAATGACTGCAAATGATGCCACTCACACTGAAGGGCCATACCTCTTGGTCAACCTATTCTCCAAAGCACCAGAAGGCAAGACAAGAAGCAATGGATGGAAACTAATCAAGGAGAGAGGCAAGCTAGAACAAAGGAAATTTTCCTGATAGTCAGAACAATTAATCAGTGGAATGACTTACCTCCAGAAGTTGTGGGTGCTTCAACCCTGGAGATTTTAAAGAAGAGATTGGACAACCATTTGTATGAAATGGTATAGACTTTCCTGCTTTAGCAGGGGTTTTGACTAGAAAACCTCCATGGTGCCTTTCAACTCTGTTTTTCTGTCTTTCTGTTAATTGGAAGGCCTGCTTTTTTGACTGTACCCCCTGCTTTATGGAATATCCTTTACTCAGAGATTAGAATGACCCCAAAACCCACTGGCTTTTCACAAAGCTTAAAAACTTGGCCCTGGACCCAGACCTGGGCTTGGCTTTACTGTCAGTTGTTTATCATCACAACTGCTGTCTCTATCTATCTATCTATCTATCTATCTATCTATCTATCTATCTATCTATCTATCTATCTATCTATCTATCTA
>BLBF01000017.1:1897150-1957216 GCA_015471245.1 Laticauda colubrina | reverse complement strand
TATCTATCTATCTATCTATCTATCTATCTATCTATCTATCTATCTATCTATCTATTTAGTGTTTTTATTGTTTTCATATCTTTCAAATTGTTTAAAGTGTTTTATAATTTTAGAATTGTAAGCCATTCAGATTCACTTAGGTGAGTTGAGTGACTATAGAAATTGAATAAACAAAATACAATACAATACAATACAATAAATATCTACTAACAAGGGCTCTTGGTGTGCTATTTCCCTTTTATATTTGAATTCTTGATTTTTGGGGTCTATGGTAGTTCCAGGGTGGCACTAGGTTTCCTGCCTGAGCAGGGTATTGGACCAGGGGTGGGATTCAAATTTTTTAACAACCGTTTATGTGGGCATGGCTGAGGTGGTAGGCATGGCTTGGTGGTAATGTGACTGGTTGGACATGGCTTGGTGGTCATGTTATTGGCTGGGCGTGGCCAACTCAATATCAGTCACATCGCCTGGCCTCTCATGACTGAGGGGATGCTGCAACAGTTGTAAGTGTGAAAAATGGTCATAAGTCATTTTTTTCAGTGCCATTGTAACTTTAAATGGTCACTCCACACAAGCAAAGTACCAGCAAAGGAGGGGGGAAATCTCCAGAGATATTCCTGAGACAGGAAGTCCTGCCAAGCATGTAATAAGGGTTAACGGAGAGGCAGTTTCTGTAAGCAACACCAGAATGTTTCCTTCCTGCCTTCCTTACAGGATTAGGCCAGTAATTTCTTCTAACAACTGGTTCTCCGAACTGCTTAGAATGTTAACAAGCGATTCTAGCAAATAGGTGCGAAATGGTAGAATCCCACCCATGGACTGGACTATAAGACCTACTAGGTCCCTTCCAATTCTGTTATTTTGTTATATTTTGTTCTGAGTTCAACAGTGATTTTCAGATTTTTAAGATGATATAATATATGCAGTTGTTCATAATCAGTTAATAAATATGCTGGAAAAATAATTTTTTTGTTACTTGAATCTTACTTTTCAATACATTTTATTCCCCTTTTTGCCCTTCTGTATTTTTCCTAAAATGTTTGTTCATTCTATCTCTTTTTCTTTTTATATATGGAAGGCCGTCATCTCACTCACATTATTCCTTTATGATGATTAGGAATGAAAGTCACAATGATCAACATTCTGGTTAAAAAAAACCTTAAAACATCTGTGACTGGTGACAGCATCCACATCAAGTTGTCTGAGAATATTGCTTGCCCATAGATTTCAGTACTGCAATGCCCTGGAATATTTTCAGGCCAGCTAACAACAATAAATTGCCTTTGTATATCAAAACTGAAAATATTCACACCTGTTGAACAAAATAAATAAAACCTAAAATCATCCTGAATGCCAGGTCTCCTGAGTCATGAAAGACTTTTTTTTTTTAAAGGAGCAAATTGTATACCTGGCTTTCTAAAATTAAGATTAGCACAACAAATAGTTCATTGTTAGCGTTAAAATTAAATTGAAATAGAAAGATAAAATTGAAAGACTGCCCAAAGTATGTTAGGAATATTGTAGTTGGAGAAAACAGAAACGGTATACAGCTAGAGACCAAACTGAAAAAAATCAAGGAAACAGTCTAAAGAGAGAAGACGGCAAGGAAGTAACAGGCAACAGGGAGAAAGCAGAACTGCTAAACTCCTTCTTTGCATCAATCTTCACACAAAAAGAAACCATAGCTCAACCCACCAAAAATATAACTGTAACAGACAGACCAGAAATAAAAGTTAAAATAAGCAAAACTAAAATATAGTAAGAAAACACCTGTCTGATCTTGATGAACACAAATCAGCGGGGTCTGATGGATTACATCCCAGAGTTTTAAAGGAGCTGGCAGAGGTCAACTCAGAACCACTGTACCATACCTTTCAAAAATCCTGGAGCACCGGGGAACTACCAGAGGACTAAAAAAGAGCTGATGTGGTTCCCATCTTCAAAAAAGGGAAAAAACCAGACCCAGGAAACTATAGACCAATCAGCCTAACATCAATACCCGGGAAGATACTGGAAAAGATAATAAAAAAAAACAAAACTGCCAACATCTAGAATCAAATAAAGTAATAACTAGCAGCCAGCATGGGTTTGTTAAAAACAGATCATGCCAAACCAAATTTATTTCATTTTTCATCATAGTGACTAAATTAGTAGAACAACAAAATACCATGGACATAATATATTTAGATTTCAGCAAGGCATTCAACAAGGTAGACCACAACCTACTTCTTAGTAAGCTAGAAAAAAGTGGAATAGATAGCACCACCACTGGATGGAGCTGCAATTGGCTGACAAACAGTACTCAATGAGAAGTCATTAATGGGTCTAAGTTTACATGCAGGAAAGTAAGCAGTGGGGTGCCACAAGGTTCTGTCTTAGGCCCAGTACTCTTCAATATCTTCATTAACGACTTAGATGAGGGAATAGAAGGAGAACTTACCAAATTTGCAGGTGATCCTAAGCTGGTAGGAATAGCTAACACCCAAGAAGATAGGCTGAAGATCCACATGGATCTTGACAGACTAGAACATTGGGCCATATCTAATAAAATGAAATTCAATATAGAGAAAAGTAAAGTCCTACACTTAGGCAAGAAAAACCAAAAAGTACACACATATAGACTGAGTGAAACCAGGATCAATAGCAGTAACTGTGAGAGGGATCTTGGAGTCTTGGTGGACAACCAGCTAAATATGAGCCAGCGGTTTGCAGCAGCCGCCAAAAAAGCCAATGCAGTCCTAAGTTGTATCAACAGAGGGATACAGTCAAGATCAAGGGAAGTACTAATATCACTCTATAAAGCCTTAGTAAGACCACACCTAGAGTACTGCATCCAGTTTTGTTTACCACATTACAAAAAAGATGTTGAGACTCCAGAAAAAGTACAGAGAAGAGCAACAGGATGATTAGGGGACTGGAGGCTAAAACATACAATGAACGGTTATAGGAACTGGGCATGGCTAGTCTAGTGAAGAGAAGGACCAGGGGAGACATGATAGTGGTCTTCCAATATTTGAGGGGCTGCCACAGGGAGGAAGGGGTCAAGCTATTTTCTAAAGTGCCTGTAGGCTAGACAAGGAATAATGGATGGAAACTGAACAAGGATGGAACAGCTTGCCCTCGGAAGTTGTGGAAGCACCATCACTTGAGACTTTCAAGAAGAGATTGGACTGCCATTTGTCAGAAATGGTGTAGGGTCTCCTGCTTGGGTGGGGGGTTGGACTAGATGACCTATAAGGTCCCTTCGAAGTCTGAATATCTGTTTTTTTAATCGGTCCTTCTTCTGTTTGTTTGAACACTTGTCCTGTTCTATGCAAAGCAGAGCAGCTGTCCAAGAGCATTAGCAAGAAGAAGTCTAAAAGGGGAGTGCAGATTTTCTGAAAGGGGATCAAGGAATAATAATTTTTTAAAAATATGGGCATCAGCAGCTTCCATTCGGCAATTGTGAGTTGGACTGACTCAGATTTCCTTGTTTATGGGTGGAGTCACATCTGCTTCCTTTCCTGAAGAGGCCTTTTCATGTTCCACTCAGACAAGCAGGTACTGCACTATCAGCCAGAATCTAGCAATTTCAAGCAATGGAGATGCTATGCAGATCTGCTATGTATTGTATGTGGCAAAAGTATGTGCACCTATTAATGTGCAATTCTATGTATGTGTGTGCTTGACTGAACCCACATAGAAGTTGCTCAAAGCCACAAGATCATAAGATAGCTCAATCCATCTTCACTGCCGCGTACAAACAGTGGTCTAATTTCAGTCTAGTATCAGTTAGTAGGATACTACTAACATTTGTACCCATGGGTACAAGAAACATTTGTACCCATGCAATTAATTTCTCTTCTCTGAAAGAGTTTGGTGATTCTTTGCAAAACAGAATATTATTAGCTGTAGTGTGTTGCCTTTCTTTTTTTTTCATATTTTAACAGTTAAAAGGGAAATTTAAGCCAATTAATGTAAGATTTTATGACAGAGTGATATATAAAAGTCATTTTGAATTTTCAAGTTTCTTAATCTAATATGACAGACATCCTTCAATAATGCATTAAAGATATAAATATATTTTTAAAATAAAAAATTCAGGGAATAAATATTTTATGTGCTCTAATCCAAATGTCTCTAGCAGTATTGATTATTTAGCATAGCCATTAGAGGTTATTTTGCTCTGAAATACCCGGAGACAGTCTGCAAGGAGATGCAGGCAGAACAGTTTGAGTTTGGGCAGCAGATGGTTTCAGATGATAAAATTCTAATTACCCTGATTTTTATGAAAGGAACTCACATTTGTAAAACATAAATAACACCGTATCTAAGGATTACCCAATTGGACTGATTAAAAAACAAGATTGTTGGCTTTAACTCTGCTATTTCCTTCTTCTTTTGTTCCCATAGTGCTAGCTCCTCTCGGAAGAAAAAGAGAATATCTTCCTGACAGCAATTTCTATTTTTTCTAGGACAAGAAAGAAATGAATATGAGATTATTTACATGTCTTCTTCCCTTCAGCAAATGGAAATTCCCTTCAGGCAACAAAATAAGTGACAAGTGAGCAAAAATGGGTTTCTTACTTCATATACATGTTACTTCATGCCCAATAGATTGCTAAAGAGTAAGGCAAAGAAGACAAATCAACTTCTGGAAGCTATATTAAATGGGAAATTAAGTATGCTTCTTTGACAAATGCAAACAACAGAAACCTCCTTAGCTGTTCTTGATTTACTGGGTGTGTACTGGCTCATAAAATTAACAACCACTGCCCTAAAAGGAATAGAACCATCAAAGGACAAGAAATTTAGACTGGTATGATATCACAAAAGGCTTGTTCTCCTAAAGCATTTTAATTTCCTAAAGAAAAGACTCCAGAACTCAATTTAAGTCAGCACATGCAACATGCTTTAAAATAGGCATGAAAAACAAGAAGCCCACTGGATGTCACTGCATAGTAACTCTCATTATCTTTGCTATAGGTTATGCTGCAAGGGCTGATGGAAGATGGGACTGGCTGAAAATCTATTTCCTAGATAAAAGGAAAAGAAAAAAGAATCCTTGTAACTTTCTTAATATTTAGGTCTTGAGAACCTTGATCTCAAGTAGTTAGGGTAAATCAATTGTTGTGTCAAAAATATATATTCTCAAATTTCACAATAGCAATAGCACTTAGCAATAGCACTGAGACTTATCCTGAATTATCACTTCATAGTGCTTTACAGCCCTCTTGAAGTGGTTTACAGAGTCAGCATATTGCCCCCAACAATTTTGAGTCCTCGTTTTACCCACTTCAGAAGGGTGGAAGGCTGAGTGAACCTTGAGCCTGATGGGATTTAAAGCGCCAAATTGCAGGCAGCTGGTAATCAGCAGAGGTAGCCTGCAGTAGCGCACTCTAACCACTGCGCCTCCGAGGCTCATAACAATACCACGTCATCCAGAGGTGGTATTCAGCAGGTTCTGACCAGTTCTGGAGAACCGGTAGTGGAAATTTTGAGTAGTTCGGAGAACCGGCAAATACCACCTCTGACTGGAGATTTTACAGTATCCTTTCCCTGCCACGCCCACCAAGCCAGGCCCACAGAACTGGTGGTAAAAGAATGGAATCCGATCACTGACATCGTTCCTTAAAGATATAAATGAATCAGTGCATATCCTTTCCCATTGGGGATAAGGTTGAATTCTATGCACTGACTTCTGATTTTACTAGATGGTGGTGTTTCCTCTGGACTCTTTCTTTTTAGATTATGTACAGTATTATTTTATGGTTTTATTCTGTAAGACACAGGTTTGGTGTGATTGGCCCATATGGTTGGCCCATAACTTTCCTAAATAAATACAACATACAGAATTTTCATTCATTTTCTCTTGACTAAGGTTTTTTTAAATCAGCTATAAACAGAAGATCCATTTGTACCTTTTCTCTAATTAACCACCAAACCTTTTTCTATTTTGAAAGGAAAGCCAATGTGTTCTAATGAAAGATTACTGAGGGCCTTGGAGCTATTCACTCTCTTTCAGTTCCACCTACCTCACAGGATTGTTGTAGTGAGAAAATGGAAGGTGAGAGCATTCTGTATACTGTATAATAAAATAACAGAATTACAGATAAAAACATTGAACTTCACAAATACAGAAAGAAATATGCCAAGGACTACAGTTAACATACTGTACATTATATTTGATGTCAGCAGTTAGAGAAAAAAAATTCTTCTTTGGGCTTTGCTCTCTGCCTGCTGCAGAGCCTGCTGCAACCCTAAGCTTATCAGCTTTAAATGAAATGTGCAACTTCCCTCCTCCCAATGCTTGTGACCCACAGTTTAACAACCACAGAACTAAAGCATTTCATGAAGATTCACACACTGCTGCTCTGCTTATGTACAGTACTATTTTATGGCTCAGCAACCCTGAGCTCTTTGGAACAATACCTTAGCTTTTTTTATTCTCCCACAGACATATCAACTGCAATTAGAATAGTTATTCTTTCTCTTTCTTCTCCAATTCTGAAAGACGGATACCAGAGTACAAGCTCCCTTGATCTTCTCTTTCTCTAGGACAGCATCATCTATCATAACCGAATACATGTTCCAAACACATTTACAGAGTGATTGATGACACACACTTCAAAATTCTAACATCAGGAAAAGGAGAACCTGGTTATTATTCTACAAGGCTATATGTTTAACAAAGATGCTTTAAAATACCACAAGAGGAAGACCTTGAGGGGGAAAGCACCTCATTCATTTTTTAAAATATGAATTTGGCATCTAAGGCAAATTATGCGATCTCATGCAGATGTGCTTCCTCCCTTAATCCATCACAATTGATGTATATGTATACAGAAGGGAAAAATAAATCTCTTTGCTCATAATTTATCTCCTTAAAGAATCTGATATATATCCAAATCCACAGACAATTAATCTAAAATGATTTACATTTCACCAGTCATACAGATTTAAAATACATGGAGTGCAGTCCAACCAAAATTTAATACATTTTTCAAGACTTGTTTCTTTCACAAGATGAGTTTATTACCAAATTAATGTGGCTCATTCCCCATCCATTTTATCACAATTAAGCTACAAGGGGCTCTTTTAAGCCTAGCTGCTTGATGGCAAAGATTTTGTAAAAAGCATTTCTGTGTGTGTATATTGATGTGAGAACAAATTAATGAATGTGCATGCAGATTAGTAGATGCTTTGCCCCATCCGTTGATGGTGCAAGCCACAGTGTTGTCAATGGTTTATATTAGCAAAGTTACAAAAAAAAACCAACACTACAATTCAGTGTCAGGTACGGTGACACACCCACCTATAATGCTACATCTTGCATAATGGTGAGGCTGTAGAATTATTACGGTTCTTAACAATGAAGCCATAGAATTATTACGGTCTTATTAATAAAGTCATGTGTAGACATTTCTATTCTCAGAATGACCAATAAGTACGTATTGTAAAATATGTGTTCAAATTATATGTGTGTTAGGAATAATCCTGGTGAGGATTCCAGTTTGATTCTCAGGAAGGTTTGTTTGTTCTTCTGGCTAAAGTTAATGAGTTTACATTCTTTACATTATTTACAGGATTTTGACGTTGTGGTGGCAAAAGGACAATTCCTTTTTCGGTGAACAATTCTGGAGCAGGATTAAAGTGCATGCCTTTCATTGATAACATCTCTTTTTTTTTTTTTGGTCTTTATTCTGAAAGTCATCTGGTTGCATCTGAAGGCAAATTGCTTTCCTTCAAAGTTGGCTTTGAAGCACTTAGCTCTAACCACCTAACCACCTTCATTTTAATCTGCCCTTTTAGCCAACTGACCCTAAACCCTTTTAGCTCCCAGGCAGTTGCCAGATCCAAAGGGGCTCAGCTTTTTAAGCATGATAAATCTGGCTTCAACTGCCTTGTAGGGCTGCTTCTCTTTTCCTCTCCCAGCTCTCACTTTCTTCTTCTGAACAACCATTGTTTGCCATCATTCAATTGTCTTCTGCTGCTCAAAGTTCCAACTTCCTTTAGATCAGGAGTGTCAAATTCACAACCTGTGGGCTGGATGTGCCAGGCCACCCCCATTTTAGCAAATGGGAAATGATATGTCATGTAATGACAATATGACAACACGAGTTTGACACCCCTGCTCTAGTTGTTATCATTGCAAGCTTGGAGAGCTAATTTATAATTATATTTACAACCACTGTAAAAAATATTGAAAACCACTTTGCATTTTTTTTTTACATTTCTTACTTACTGTTTTACTTTTTTATTTCTTTTTCTTTTCCATTCTTCTTACTTTATATTAGTTCATATTTTTTATCTCCCTTTTAAAAACTTTTAATGAAATTACATTTTTAAAAATGTCAAGAAATATCTGAACCCACAGCATTCCCATGGAAGACCAATGAGACTTCAAGGACCATGCATTGGCCCGACAGCACACACAGCTCATCATCATATGGGTTTAATGCTGCAGTGGAAAGAGATGAAAAATGAAGTAAACTTCTTGTAGACCAAAGCAACTTATTTAATTGTTCTGGATATCAGTAGTTCTACTTTTCCCAGCCTATTAAAGATTATAATCCAAGGCTTTGAGAAGAGTGTTCTTTGTTTCATGACCTTCTTAATTCCACTGAGAGGGCATTGGCCTTGGCTCTAGTGGATCAGTATCTTCCAACATTCACTTCATTCTTAAGCAAGAGTAAATGTTTGTAAGTGACTTTTCAAAAGAGGCCAAATTAAACAATATATATAGGCTGTAAGCCTAAACACATGGGCATTTGTAACAAATTTCACCCACACAAAAGCAGCTTGAAATTTTCAGCTCCAACCCTCAAGTGACCTCTCTGTATCATGGCCAAGCCTTCTTGGCCTCTAAGTACTGTCACCATCTTACACATTCTCCATGGAAATTCCTGGTGTTTATTGATAGTTTTCTGTTATCTCCATGCTGCTTTCTCCTCAATATTGTCTTTCCCTCTCCCCTAACCTTCTTATGGCCGTCAACTTATATTGGATGTTTCTGCTATTTAACTAGCATACTTACGCTGGAGAAAGACAATTTAGTTATTCTGACCCAAAGGAGATACTTAACAGCCAATATTTAGGAGACAAACACTGCTATATTTAAAGGGTTTCACTGCATGCTATAAACTCTACAGAGCTGTCTTCTGGAAGCTTTAATGAGCAATCATTCTGCAAATGGAGGCATTAGATTTTTCTTCCCCTTGTACTATCGCCCATCCATTCTTAATAGGGACACACAATAGCTCTTTGTCATGGGGAAGAAGCTACATTGGATGAAATTTTCCTCTCTACATTACTTTAAAAAGCTGACATTCTGGACTTTGCAATCCCAGTAGTCCTATTTTCTCCATTTTGCTTTAAGATAATTGCATCATAAGAGTTTATGTGCTGGGAAAATTCTTATCTCTGGCTCTATTAAAATTAGTCTCTTAATTTGAACTCTGGTATCTACTCAGGGAACTTCCATCCTTTGACTTTGTATATATAACTGCCAATTAAAAGCAAAAGAAAAATAAACTTGGTTTTGAGGATAATATTAATACTCTTCAACCATTACTGGCCACTTGCTTTGTGCTGAAACTCTACATATTAGGATTGGAAAGTGACAGCAACCTTTCCAATTCAAAAGAGGAGATTTTTGTCTGTGTATAAGTGGGTAGATGGCTTTTGTTTTTTTATTCCTGACTTCCAAGGAGCCCTTTGAGCTTATTGTTAATGCAATCCTGAAAATCAAGAGCAAGCAAAATTGTCTTAGTATTGATACATGAATAGTTTCCTATATTCCAAGGCCTGAACTACACTAGGTCTGTTCTCACCCCAATGAGGAACTCCTCACAAGAGTAAGAACAGACCTAGCGCATTCTTTGGACCACAGGAACTGAACTTTATATCTGTTAATTGTTATTTTTATTAAGAATGTTTAATTAAGATATACTTATTTTTTGCGAATGGAGCCTTAGTTTTGTATATCTTGTATAGATAAGGTCAGACACAGAATATTCTACATTTACTGTGCATCCCTTACAAGTTTGCTTCTTTTGCAGCAGAAAGCTATTGCATCTCTTTTGTGCTTGACAGAACTAGAAGGAAATACAAAAAAGAGACTCTTTTGAAAGTCTTTTGCAATAAATAAATACAATCCAAATACAATCCAAATAAAAGAGTCTTTTTTATTTCAACAAAGAATTAAGACTATTCAAATCCAGAGAGTCTTGCATCATATCATGATAAAATATCTGAATTGCAGGAAGTGGAACAGCCTTTCCTACATCAAGTGCTCTTTAGATGTGAGGAGAAAGTTCTCCAGCTGGGTAACTTTACAGAGAATTCTAGGAATTGAAGTTTGTACTTCTGGAAAATATTGAGGTGAGGAAGAAAGGCTGATCACAAATGGAATAGAATGGAATGGAATGGAGCCCATTTGTTAGAGGTCTGAAACTGAATAACAATTTATTATAGTTTTATGTTTCTTGCAGACCTGTCATGGCAACTCAAACTAATAAACGTGTACTTTGTGTTTTTAAAACAGAGTCCTATTTGTGTCTATTTTGATGACTCACACCCTGGTTTCTGTCCTTGCAGCCAATGCCTAATTTGATGGCTTTCTAGGCAGAGTTTCATTACTATTCTTCCCACTGGATTTTAGGAGAACATGCATGCCTGTGACTTTGGAAATTATGGAATACAATGTCTCTTTATGGTGCCAGAGTAGTGGAGGCCCACCTAATTGTGGCAAAAGATGTCAACTATTATCACTGTAGGTCCTTTAATTCTAACCTGAGATACAACCCCCTTACAATGAAAGCTCTTGGATCAGCAGGAAATTTTAAGCAGGAAGTAGGTCTCTTTAAATATGTCAGATACTGTATCAGCTTCTAAGATACTGCTTAATTTATAGCATATTCCAAACTGAAACCCATGTTTTAAGTAAGAAAGGGAAGGACCCTCAACATTTTCAATATCTGAAGAAATGGTCACCATTAACTGAGCCAAGATATAAAACAGTTAATATATGTTAATCAGATGTAAATAACACTCTTATATAAAGTAATAAAATTACAATCTTAAATAGTCCATTCATTCAAGCAGTTAATACTTTAGTCTCATTTAATAGAGGTTGTCATCAACTGAATCTCAACTCCCATAAATCACTAATCAGTTGAAAAGAAATGAGAACAAAAGGATGCATATTTGCAACCTCAGATGACAGCAAAGAGATACAGAACATGTTAACACATTGTTGCAATTTAGTATCTAAGAAACATGTGGATTTGAGCAACCCATATGAGTGTGGCCCTATGTTGCCAAAAAGTCCTTCAACTTCTTTTTTAATATGGAACTTTATTATAAATGTGCAATCACTTTACATTCTTGAAGCTGATAGAATAGTACAAAGAATATAGATAGAGAAAAGTGAACTGCTGAAACAAATTAAAATAGATAAAATATTTTAAAAGTCATAAGGAAGAATTTTCAATTTTCTTTTTTTTAAGGTTTTAGTTAATTTTAACATATTAAAAACATATTTTTTCAGTGAACAGCACGATTCCAGGTTAACACATTTCCATATAAACTTGACTTTCATTTCCTACTCATCTTTCACATTTGATAACACACCTTAGCCTTACTTTGTATATTTTCTTTAATTTTGATCAGCTAGTTTCCCCCAGCTTATTGTATAATTTTTTTCAGTACATTACTTAATCTATTTCCTTAGATTCTTAATGCCTCTTTAAATATCTTCATATTATCATAATTTATATTCTCTCTGTCAGGTTTGCAATTTCCTTGCCTATACTTAATTCATCATTCCAATAATTCAATCTCAATTCAAACATTTAACATATAGGAAAAAAAAAACATAGAAACACTCCTATTATTGCCAATTTTGATATGCCACCTCTGTGGTTAACATATCACAAAGTTAACCCCACCCCACCCCCAAGATTTCCATTGTTTTAATTTTGAATTAACACTTAAAAAATCATAATAATAACTCTGTAGTAGTTTCCATTTCAACTGCAACTTATAAATTAATTAAACATTGTTAATACCCTTATTGTAATTACCTCTTTTAATTTCATACAAAAGGAGAAAGGAGAAAACAACCATTGCTATAACAGAAGAGTATCAGTTCCCATTTCCCATTTTAATAATCTATATTCCACTATTTTCTATATAGTTTATTATTTCTAATTTATTTAAACTACACCTTGTTAACCTGCAGAACCCCCTCTTTAAATCTTAATTAACCATTATCTCTATGCCTTTTAGATAAACAATTCATTTTCATTCTTGTTTGCTTACCATATTTCTTTATTTCATGGTCCTGCTTCATTCTTTCTCTCTTTTTATCACCCTGATTTCTATCCCCCTCCTTTTTCAGTACTCCCTTCTGGAGTTCTCTTTCCTGTTGTTTCCTTTCACTTTGTTTGGTTTTCAAAGTAAACCTCTTTTTAATTACAATTTCAAACCTCCTATTTTTAGTTCCCTTTCTTTTCCCTCTTTGCTTAAGTTTTCATTATTTCAGATGCTCCTTTAAGATGGTCACTTCTTTAATGGACTCCTCTTCTTCTAGCCCTTCTTGTTGTTCTTCATATTCTGAAATTGCCATTTCTAAAAATTGTAGAGCAAAACCAAGCAATTTGCCATCTTCTTGTAGCATGACTTTCATATTTCTAAGTTCCAATTTTAGTTCCATAAGCATTCCTGCCACCTTTAAACAATGTCCATAAAGTTTTTTCCAATGTTTAACTTTTATTAGTTCTCTTCAGAATATTTACAGGTTAATTCCACATTTCAGTGTCCATAAATTAAAGTTTATGCCAAAATCACCAAGCAATCCCATGATTTTTCCTTTGTTTTAAAGTTCCACTTTCATTTTACAGGGTCTCTATTTTGTAATATCCTAATTCGGGTTATTTTGTATCAAGCAAGTCTTTAGCAGATCCAAGTTTTAAAAAAGGAAGGGATGTAAATAAACAATTTTCTTCTCCACTAGATGGCATACTTCGCTGTGTTCAGAATCAATTGTTTTTTCCTGGCTTTTTCTCTCTCATTCAGATTTTTAGAGTTCCAAAATCAATAACTCCAAATGTCAATTTTTAATTTTATTTTCCACCTTGACACAGTCCAATCCAGCTTTAATTATGTCTATTTAATGTCAGGGTTATATATTTAACTAATTCAAATGCAAGCTTATTCTTCTGGCTTCTTCCTTTTTGGATACAAAGCCACTTAAGCTGTCAAATATTTCTTTCTTAACTTCTTTGCCCAGCACGCAAATCCACTTTCTTAACAATTTTGAAAAATTTAAATCTGGAGTACCTTGTGCTCAAATTCTCCTGGTTTCTATGCTGTCCTCTTCTTCACTGTTCCTGTACAAACTTGTCCCAGTTGGCTTACCTCTTTGGGATGGCCATTTTATTGGACACCACTGGAGTTGTCTTCGGAGGGGAGTAATTACCAAGCAAAGGAGAGGAGGATACGGCTCCCCTTGGTCTCCCCCTTCTTTGTCACCCCTATAAGGTGGCTCCGGTCCCAGATCAGGATTGGGGTCCTCCGATGAAAGAGCACAAACTGAAACTGTGGACGATTGCGAATTTCAGTCTATATTTGAGGCAAACCAAACCGGAAGCCCAAGAATTTTCAATTTTCATTTTTCTCTTCATTTCCTTATTGTCCCTAGCCACTTGGTCAATACTTGAGTAACAGATAACAGATAATCAAAGTTGGAAGGGACTTTGTAGGTCATCTAGTCCAACCCTCCACCCAAGCAGGAGACCCTACACCATTTCTAACAAATGGCAGTCCAATCTCTTCTTGAGAGTCTCAAGCGATGGTGTTCCCATAACTTCCAAGGGCAAGCTGTTCCATTGGTTCATTGTTCTCACTGTCAGAAAGTTTCTCCTTATTTCCAGATTAAATCTCTCTTTCTTCAGTTTCCATCCATTATTCCTTGTCTGGCCTACAGGCGCTTTGGAGAACAGCTTGGCCCCTTCCTCTCTGTGGCAGCCCCTCAAATATTGGAAGACCACTATCATGTTTCCGCTGGTCCTTCTCTTCACTAGACAGAGGAATTTCTCCTTCCTTTCTGCCCCACACAGACTCTCTTTCTCTCTCTCTCCAGCAGTGCATGCTACACGAAGTTTCAAGTCAATTAAGGCTTTGAATAAGAGATGCAAAAAGCCTGCAGAGGCAGATCAATATTCCTCAGGGTGCAGGTAAAAAAAGAGTGACAAGGAAAAATATCCTTATGGCAAGTTTTTTTAAAAATAAATTCATCCATATAATAGACTGCAGATAATAGAGCTTCAGGCTATCTCAGAAATTGGAAAGGTGTTTCAGTATAGCCAGTTGGCTGCCATAACTATTAATTGCACAGAAGCTGGAAACTAGCAGCATCAATAGAAGAAAGAGAAATGATGGCAGCTATGCTTCCAATTCCCTTGGCTCTATGGATTCAACCAAGACATGAAATTATCTTTGTAGTCTCTGCCTGATGTGTGTGGAATCAAGCTTCTACTCCCCCTACATCTCCTGCAAAAGAGATTTTGTTGTGACTCATAACAAAAAAAGTTCCTTGCACTTGATGGCAGGTAAGCAATTACTGGTAGCCTTTGTTCACCTTTGCTAGTTGCAGAGTGGGGTTGAATCCCTACTTATTTTCAATCTATTCTGACTACTGAATAGAAACATGCTTAGCTGTTGATCACTGTCCTCCAATGCAAAGGTCTGACGAATACACAGTATGGTAAGCTAGAACAGATACTGTAGACATATCTTACTTTCTTAACCCTGCATGCTTGGGTGCCATCTTCAAACATTGGACTGAAAGTTTACAACAAAATAAATGCTGGTGCCTTGGCAGGCAATTTTTCTTGTGATTTTCTGCTTTGTTCTTTTTCATTCTAGAAGGGAAGTTAGAAACAATTTCCAAACACAAGACAGTTGGAGAAATTTGACTCTACATTTCTGAAGCATGTTTCTGGCTCTCATTTTCCTCATTTGCTCAGCCAGTTAAGTGATTATTTTTGCATCATTGAACTAAAAGTTATTTCTTAATACTTACTAAGTTTTTCAAGTTAAATTAAGGAAAAAATATCCCTTTTCAAAGAATTTTTATTTGGATTATGCTAAAAGAAATCAAAAGTTCACAGAGACTTTTCTGTGCCATACAGAAGGCATTAAATATACACTGGAAATAAAAAATAACAATATGCCCCTTATTTACATCATTTGACATTAAGCTGTTTTTACTCTTTTGATACTTGCGCTGGAATGATTTGACAATTTTAGATATTCATCCAAAAATATTTTTCTTGATACATACTGTAGAGTTTTCAGTTAAGTATGTTCAGAACTGGGATTTTTCTGCTCCAGAAAGTAGGTTATGCTGTGATTTTACTTCTTGCAACTTCTTTTAAAGTGAAAGGAGTATCAGAATAAAACTATAGATTTCTAATTTCAAAATCAGAATAGCTTCTTAAATTTACAGCATGGTCATGGAATATTTCTGTATCCTAAGTGCACATAATCATCTGTAGTTCACTGACGCAACCAGCTGTGAACCAGATTGTATTTATTTGTTTCCTTCTAATAATTGAGAAAAACAGATGGTTGAGAAGATGAAAACTCAACTTCTCAATTTCAGTTACAACCTTTCTGATAACAGTACTTGGTCTCTTTTTCCCAGCTGCTACACAGTCAAATTTACACTAGAACTGGCAGTGATTGTAAATATTTTGCACCTCCTGTAGTTAGACTCCTCATGGATGGTCTATAAGAATGCAGCAAATCATTGCTAAGGAATCACAAAGAGATTCTGTAAGACAGGCAACAGCTGATCTCCATTGTTTGCTTATTATAATTGCATGAAATGTGAAGAGCACTTTTGATTTCATTTCTTTATTCCCAACTTTAGCTGCAAAATCAAACCATCTGTAGCAACGGACCTAACTTCTAATTTTATTTTGCAACAGTAAAAGAGAACAGTAAAAATAGTATCTAAACTATTCTTTCTATTCCTTCTGAATAACTATTTAATTTAATGTGTCATATTTGACCAGTGTGCTGGATATATGTGCTGAATGTTATCTTGTATAAAGAGAAAAAGCATCAGCAGGATAAAAGTCTTTTGTCAAATAAATGAAGATAGCAAGATGCCATCACATCATAAACTTCTCCCCATTCACATTCACATGCACATGCAACATCAGCATATATGTATCTTGGCTAGAGCTTGGAGTAGATGGTGCAACAGTGTTTTCCCTATTTGGCCCCCACCTGAACCTCCTGCAGAAACTTCCAATAATGCTTCTTTATGAATATTTGGTCTATATAATTTATGATCTGTTTTGACATGATTTCATTGATCTTTGATAAATGATTTTTTTAAAAAAGAGTGTTGTAACCATACATTTTAGAAGGTTGGATGTTTTATATCCAATTTTTCAAAATGCCAACATAATAAGAAACATATTGTACATTTAGTGTAATGATGCAAAAATAATCACTTAGTCCAGTATAACCAAGAGAAGATAAGAGGTTAAATTTGTGCTCACCACTGAGTGCTGCAACAGCAGGCTAGTTTGTAGGAATCAATATAGCAGATTTTCAAGTCAAACATCAGTTTTTTAAAAAATCTGTGTGAGGCACAGTCTTTGCTGACAATTGTGAGATACTATTTATGCCAGGATCAATCACCTAAAGAAAAGGTGATACAAAGGGTATATCCTGGCTGAAATGTTTTGTCCACAGCCCTAAAAAACATTTAGCAGATTGAAAATATAAAGTTGGTTTTATCCAAAGAAATTATGTCCCACAAAATAAAAATTGAATAGACTCAGAATCAATAAAATAATCATGAAAGAAATTAATAAGTCTCTGATTTAAAATTTGTGCCACTAATCAATTGAAAGCTTGTTTGGTCAGAAAACAGAAATTGAATTGAATTGAGAAGAGATTAGAAAAAAAAGCAGAAACAATTGAAGGGAAGACCATCAGAAGCTACAAGTAAGGCCATCTTGTAGGTCATCTAACCAACCAACCTCCCGCCTAAGCAGGAGACCCGACACCATTTCAGTTGTAGGCTCAGCTGGTTTTATCTGGTCTTGGTAGGGCTTCTCTGCCCTGATTCCTAAGATCATTCCCACAGTTACATGAAATATATGTTAAAATCTAAATGCTAAGAAAGAATAAAAATATCAATCCCTCGGTCTCTAGCAAACAATATTTAGTTGCTTAAATTCATGAGAAATTCTAGGTTTCAGAACTCAAAGAATGGAATGGTTCCAGTGCTGGGCTCAGAGTGGATCAGAACAAAGACTCAAAAGTGAAAGACATTCCAGGGAGAGTCTTGCTACTTAACTGAGACAGAGGTAGTTCACACTGGAAAACCATGTTGTAGCAGAAAACTCAATAAATGTACAGGTAAGAAGAAGGAAGTCCAAGATGAAATACTGAACACTTAATGTAATTTGGGGCATGCTTTATGATTGAGTCCCATTTAATACCAAAACTACTATATATATCGACAAATTTACAAATACCTAACAATTAACTAACTAAATGATTAAGTATGCAATTAAATAATGATTCAGTGTGCATTTGCACATGTGTACATTTCCGTGGGAATTGTCCAAAGATTACTTTTGTGTTTCCAGAATAAAAGCAGCTCTTTAAACCTTTCTATCTCCATGGAGCAGCAGCAGTAGCAGCAATGATGATGATGGGGGAAGGATGGTGCAACCTAGCTCTTGCACATGTGCAAATGAAGCTTTGCACGCTTGCCCACCACTTGCATGGCCCAGTTTCCAATGGGCTACAGACTAGCCTGAGGGTTGAGGACCCCAGCTTTAAATCCTATATCAGATATCTCCATGACTTCTTCTTCTCCTTCACTTTCTCCTTCTTCTCATTTTTCTGGGTCCTTTTTTTGGGTGGGGGTGGGATCAACCAAATGTTGATTCATTGGTTGCAATAGGAATTAATCAACTGGATTGATGTCATGGGCTGAGAAAGAGTGACTGACCTAAAATCACCCAGTCGGCTTTCAGGCCTAAAGTGGAACTAGAACTGTCTCCTGGTTTTTAGCCTGGTGGATTAGATACCAGAGCAAAGTGGCTCTCTCAGTTGTCAACGTAACTTGAAAATTATTTATTTATACTTCTTATATTTATATCCAGCCTTTTTTCCAGGAGCTCAAGGCAGCATACACAGTATTCCTTCAAGACAGAGACAGACTCCAGAGAGTAATTAGGACTGCAGAAAAAACAGTTACTATCAACCTGCCTTCCATCAAGGACCTGTATACTGCAGGAGTCAAAAAGAGGGCTGTGAAAATATTTACAGACCCCTCACATCCCGGACATAAACTGTTTTAACTCTTTCCCTCAAAACGACGCTATGGAGCAATTGCACACCAGAACAACTAAACACAAGGACATTTTTTCTGAATGCCATCACTCTGCTAAACAAATAATTCCCTCAAAACTGTCCAACTATTTACAAAGTCTGCACTACTAATACTATTAATCTTCTCATCACTCCTTATCACCCATCCCCTCCCACTTGTGATTGTATGACTATAACTTTGTCACTTGTATCCTTACGATTTATATTGGCTGTTGCCTATAATGATTTGATTGCTTATTATACCCTATGACTATTATTAAGTGTTGTACCTTATGATTCCTGACTCTTGATGAATGTATCTTTTCTTTTATATATATTGAGAGCATTTGCTCCAAAACAAATTCCTTGTGTATCCAATCACATTTGGCCAATAAAAAAATTATATTCTATCCTATTCTTCCATAATAACAACCTTGTAAAATAAATTACACCATGGAATATTGACAGAATTTGTTTACATGCTTTGAAATAATGTTTGTTTCTCATTTCTTCTTTAAAAGGGTATGCCTACTCATATTCCTAATATTCAATTCATACAGTATTGCAAACTAATACTGATATCAATATAAAAGGTAAGTAATGCTTTTTCCATATCTGAAGTGATGGTGCTCTGTATAATTCTTGGATTTGTAGTACAGTCAGGCTATTAACTATAAATGAAAAAATACCCCATTTAAAATATGAACCAGATAGCTTCAAAGCATCTGACTGTTATATTTAGTACATTATCATTCTGAACACAAATCATGAAAAGTAAGGAAGCATGGTAGTAAATCAGAAGGCAATTTTAGGTTAGGTCTTTGCAAAAACATGACAAATTGAGGGATACTTCAAACAGAATTTGGAGGATTAGCAAGGCAGAGAAAGGATATACTACTGCTGTTGTAAATAATCAAAACTTAATGAAGCTTTTCCTATCGCTTTGCCAGTATCACAGAAGACAATAATACTGGATTTTCTATCACTTTAGCAAATACATCATCATAAAATCATAAAAATCATAAAAATACATCTTTAAAAATGTATAGCTTTCTTACCAAGCTGTTGTCATAGTCTGGGTCTGAACTGATAAGATATATTTGACACACAACAAAATAGGAAAACAATAAAACAACTAGTTTCCAAGAGATACATATTTCATAGAAATATTTTAGATAGATAGATAGATAGATAGATAGATAGATAGATAGATAGATAGATAGATAGACAGACAGACAGACAGACAGACAGACAGACAGACAGACAGACAGACAGACATAGAAATATATAGAAATAAGTCATAGAAATGTTATCTGGACAGAAATGCACTACTTAGCAATTCCTAAAACATTACACTGATATAGGCTTAAAACACCACATGCAAAGAGATAATAATACACTAAGTTATCTAAAATGAGCTTGGTAACAACTATTAAGAAAAACAAAAGGTGCCTAGGGCCATCCCATGGAGAAGAGACAAGATGAAAAATGCCCAGAATTCTTCATTTCACTACACTGCATCCTGTTATCAAACATGTAGGGCAAAAAATGTGATTGAATACTATCATTTAACATTGAGAAAGAAAATACAGTTATGATATTACAGCCATGAAATGAAGCCAGCCTCTGATCTTCATCCTTTCATTCCTATTTCCATTTGGGATTAGTGACATCTACCATACCAACTTAACTTGATAGTGCACTTCTAATATTTGGTGTGAGGCACACAATAGTTCCATTCTAAAACTGAAAATGAAATTGTTAAATCAGGAAACATTTGAAATGAGAGCTAAGAATTCTGGGCAATTAATTTCTAATGCTGCAAGATTTTGCCAATTTTCAACTAATTATAGAATTGTTCTGCTGTCTTTAATAGTCCGAAAATTTGTCTTAATATTTTTTATTGTTTGATGCCCCAACTTCACAACCTAGAAATTTATTGAGGATTTGTTAAAAGGAGAAAAAAATCAATGAGTATAGCAACCATGCAAAAACTTTCATCACCACAAATTCTGGAATAATCATTGGCAGATTGGCCACTAACATCTTCATGAATGGTGTTTTTATATATCATCCAAAAGGCTCAGGGCAGAACAGGAAATGATTGATGGCAGTGAGGACCAATCTCAGGTGTTGCTAATGCTGGAAGACAATTGAAACAAGGGTAGTCGACAGTGCCAGTGGGCAAATTTGCTGCCAGTACATTATCAAAGCACAGAAAATTAATTATAATGGTCATGAAACTGCTCTGCATCTTTGAAAGCTAGTTGATTCAAAAAATGCCAAATCTTTTTTTGAAATCTAAGTGAACGATTATATGTATTTCTACAATCACATTGTAGAAATAAATATATCTGTGTATAATTTTCCTCAATTTCACATGCCAGTAATCTATTATCCCAGACCAAGTAGTGTTCAGTTTAGAACCACTCACTTAGTGACGTAATATTCAGCAGGTTCTGTCCAGTTCTGGAGAATCGGTAGCAGAAATTTTGAGTATTTCAGAGAACCAGCAAATACAACCTCTGACTGGCCCTGCCCCCATCTTTTCTCTGCCTCTCAAATCCCAGCTGATTAGCTGGGTCTTCTTTTGTTGTCTTGCACAGGAGAATGGAGCTGGAAAGCAGGTTAGTGGGGTGGGGAGGGAATGGGATTTTGCAGTAACCTACCCCCAGGAGTGGGAAGGGAATGGAGATTTTACAGTATCCTTCCTCTGCCACGTCCACCAAGCTTCACCCACCAAGCCATGCCAACCAAGCCATGACCACAGAAATGGTAGTAAAAAAATTTGAATCCCATCACTGGTATGAAGCGAAGACAGAGTCCCCCTTATGATCCAGACTCAAAATTCCAATGGCCACTCCTGCAGTCACGTAACTGCAATTTGGACACTCAGCAGTTGGCCTACATTTGTAGTGTCCCATGGTCACATAATCATGATTTATTATATTTTTTGACAGAAACCACCATTTACTTCCAATCTCTGGCAAAAAAAAAAAAAAAAAAAACACCATCCACTGCAGACAATGGGTTCATTTAATGATTGCAGCTTACAACCATCATGATATACAATGGAACGGTCATACATTGAGAATTGCCTGTATGCAATAGACTGTGTTCGTTCTAAGTGCAGAAAATAAAGATTTAATTCATTGTTCAGGTGTAAATCTTTGGATATGCTTGGATTGCTCAATTTGTCCATCTGATTAACACTGTAAATACACACCAAATAATAGATACCATAAAGACTGTAAATCTGGTGGTTTTCAAATGCTTGATATGCAATTCTAACAGTCATTTGTAATTGTCCATGCTATGGGAATTGAAGTCCAAAACACTATGTTGCCTACAATTATAAAGGAAGCAAGATATTCCAGTAAACTTAGCAAAACAGAGAATTGGACAAATCAGTCTCCCTGATCACTTCCTTTGCTGTTTGTGATCAGATGAATCCTTACATATACCAGATTACAATTCAGACTCCTTCTTTCTTGTTCCTTCAAAAAAGGGAAAAAAACAGACCCAGGAAACTATAGACCAATCAGCCTAACATCAATACCTGGGAAGATACTGGAAAAGATAATAAAAAAACAGATCTGTCAATAGATCTCCAAACAAGTAAAGTAATAACTAGCAGTCAGCACGGGTTTGTTAAAAACTGATCATGCCAAGCCAATCTTATTTCATTCTTCAACACAGTGACTAAATTTGTAGATCAGCAAATTACTGTGGACATAATATATTTAAATTTCAGCAAGGCATTCAACAAAGTAGACCACAACCTACTTCTTAGTAAGCCAGAAAAAAGTGGAATAGATAGCACCACTACTAGATGGACTCACAACTGGCTGGCAAACTATACTCAACGAGTAGTCCTTCATGGGTCTAAGTCTGCATGGAAGAAAGAAAACTTCACTTGGGTGTCACAAGGTTCCGTCTTAGGCCCAGTACTCTTCAATATCTTCATTAACAACTTAGATGAGGGAATAGAAAGAGAACTTACCAAATTTGCAGATGATACTAAACTGGCAGGAATGGCTAACACCCAAGAAGTTAGGCTCAAGATCCAGATGGATCTTGACAGACTAGAACATTGGGCCATATCTAATAAAATGAAATTCAATGTAGAGAAAAGTAAAGTCCTACACTTAGTCAAGAAAAACCAAAAATACACATATAGACTGGGTGAAACCAGGCTCAATAGCAAGCAGTACCTGTGAGAGGGATCTTGGAGTCCTAGTGGACAACCAGCTAAATATGAGCCAGCAGTTTGCAGCATCCGCCAAAAAAAGCTAATGCAATCCTAGGTTGTATTAACAGAGGGATAAAATCAAGATCAAGGGAAGTACTAATACCACTCTATAAAGCCTTAGTAAGACCACACCTAGAGTACTGCATCCAGTTTTGTTCACCACATTTTTAAAAAGATGTTGAGACTCTCGAAAAAGTACAGAGAAAAGCAACCAGGATGATTAGGAGACTGGAGGCTAAAACATACAATGAACGGTTACAGGAACTGGGCTTGGCTAGTCTAGTAAAGAGTAGGACCAGGGGAGACATGATAGCGGTCTTCCAATATTTGAGGAGCTGCCACAGGGAGGAAGGGGTCAAGCTATTTTCTAAAGCACCTGTAGGCTAGACAAGGAATAATGGATGGAAATTGAACAAGGAGAGATTTAACCTGGAAACCGGCGTTGGTAGAAGTTACCGTAAATGCCCTTTCTATCTATGCTGCAAGAGAGCCCAGGATGGGTTGACTCCTTCCTATGACATCATTTAGCTGAGTCTGCACGAAGATATAAAAGCCAGCCCCCGGGAGAGACCCCAGATTTGGCAAAGATACTTGACAGACTGAAAGGTGTCTCTGAAAGCCCAAAATAAATACAGAAATATGTCTTACCCTCTCCAGACGAATCAAGGGAGGGGCCAGGCTCTCTCGCAGCATAGATAGAAAGGGCGTTCATGGGAACTTCTACCAATGCCCATTCTCCTCCATGCTGCATCGAGAGCCCAGGATGGGACATACCAAAGCTTGCATGTCCACTGGCGGGTCCTTGTCTGGTTCATCACACTGACTGTGGAACCAGTCACTGAAGCACCTGTCTGCCGAAGGCTGCAGTCGCCGAGGCAAAAGCTTCCAGATGGTAGTGTCTGATGAAAGGAGATGGGTATGTCCATGTGGCCGCATGACAAATCTCCTCCAAGGATGCTTGGATCACCCAGGCAGCAGAAGTGGCCACACTTCTGGTAGAGTGCGCCATCAGACCTCGAGGAACCAGAAGGGCCGCAGCTTTGTAGGCCTGCTCAGTGCAAGACCTGACCCACCTGCTAATAGTAGGAGAAGAGGCCTTGTGCTCCAAATGAGAAGGGAAAAAAGAAACAAACATGGCTTCCAACTTCCTGAAGTGCACTTAATGTATATTCTAAGAGCCCTTCTTACGTCTAGTGTGTGCCACTGCCGCTGTAAGTCATGGTGCGGGAGAGGACAGAAGTCAGGCAAAACAATGTCCTGGGACCTGTGAAACCAGGTGTTAACCTTCGGAATAAATGAGGGGTCCAGTCAAAGAACAACCCTATCATCATAAAAAGAACAAAGGTCCTATCTGATGGAAAGCACAGCAAGCTCGGAAACCCTCCTGGCAGAAATGATGGCAACAAGGAACACTACCTTCAGAGTCAGGAAACGGAGAGACACTGCTCTAAGGTGTTCAAAGAGGGGCTTTGTAAGGGCATTAAGGACCTTATGAAGGTCCCAGGAAGGATACCTGTGAACCACCAGAGGGTACAGGTTGGAAGCCCCTTTCAAAAACCTCCTGACTGAAGGGTGATGGGATAAGGAAGGAAGTGAAACCCATGAAAGAACCGAGGAGAGGGCTGCAACCTGCCTGCTTAAGGTGTTGGGGGACAAACCTTTCTCCAGCCCATGCTGAAGGAAGCTAAGAACTTCTGC
Source organism: Laticauda colubrina (assembly GCA_015471245.1). NCBI lineage: Eukaryota > Metazoa > Chordata > Lepidosauria > Squamata > Elapidae > Laticauda > Laticauda colubrina. The sequence continues at coordinate 1,932,876 of BLBF01000017.1, read as the reverse complement.
CAACTGGGCTGAAGCAGAAGAGCCTCCCTGAGGCACCATTGGGAAAAAGCCTTCCGGGCGGCATCATAGATGCACCTTGTAGAACGTTTGCAAGACACCAGGATAGTGAGGATTACCCTTTCTGGAAGATCAACCTCTTCTAGCCGCTGCCACTCAAGTGCCACACGGCCAGCTTGGGACCACTGGGGCTCTGGGTGGAGCAGGGCCCCCTGGCGAAAGGAGATTAGATGGGCTGGGATCCTCCAAGGAGAAGCCACCGATAGGTTGACCAGGTCCGCAAACCAGAGCCTCCTTGGCCAATAGGGTGCCAGGAGGAAGAGCTCTTCACATTCCTCCAACATCTTCCGAATTACTGCCGGAATGATGGAAAGCGGGGGAAAGGCGAAGAGGAGACCCTTGGGCCTTCTGCACCAAAAAGCATTGGTCCCCTCCGCTCCCTGGCAAGGAAACCTGGTGAAGAATCTGGTGACTTGGGCATTTTGAGGAGTGGAGAAGAGATCCACCTCCAGTGTTCCGAATCTGAGGGAAAGATCCCTGAATAGAGACAGAGGAATGGACCATTCTACCTGGTCGACCAGGCTCCTGCTGAGCCAGTCAGCCTGGGAGTTGTCGACCCTAAAGATGTGGTCCGCTGAGATTGACAACAGGTGTTTCTCTGCCCATAACCCCAACCATACAGCCTCTCTCATGCGGGCTTTGGACCTCGTCCCTGCTTGCCGGTTGACATGAGCCTTTGAGGCCATGTTGTCCGTAAGGAGTAGAACATGAGAGCCGGTAACTGATTGCCTGAAATGCTTGAGAGCCAGAAAAATGGCTCTGAGCTCTAGCCAATTTATGGGAAGGGTATGCTCTGATCTGGACCAAACACCCTGAGCTATCTGGCCCTGCATATGGGAACCCCAACCCAGGAGGCTGGCATCGGTGGTTATCACTAGCCTGTCTGGGTCCCTGAACAGGAGTCCCCTCCAGATTGACGGGGAATGCCACCAATCGAGAGATCTCCGGATTTGTGGCAGGAATGGGACCTTGATGGATGAGTGGCTGGTTCCTGCTCATTGGTAGGGAAGCAGGAACCATTGGAGGGGTTGGGAGTAGAGCCGAGCCCACAGGACGATGCCAGTACAGGAGACCATCTTCCCCAGAAGTTTGGACAGCAGCAACAGGGAGACAATTTGATGTTGCTGGATCTGGCTGATGATTTCTGCAAAGCTCTTTCCACGAGCTGGGGACAGGAAAACCTGGCATGACATGGTATCGATGACTGCTCCCAAGTGTTGCAATTTGGTTGTGGGAGAGAACTGGCTCTTTTTGGTGTTGATGGAAAATCTGTGGCTCTGGAGATATGACAGGATAATTTTCAGATCCCGATGGGCCGCAAGGATGGAAGAAGATAGAATCAAAATGTCCTCCAAGTAGCATTGGATCCTCACTGGAATTGAATGCAGAGATGCCATCAATTCTGCCAGAACCTTTGTGAAGACCCTTGGAGCCAATGAGAGGCCAAAGGGAAGTGCTCAATACTGGTAATGGGTATTCTGATAACGGAGAAACTGGTGATGATGAGGCCAAATTGGGATGTGGAGGTAAGCCTCAGTGAGATCAATGGAAGAGAGAAGGTCGCTCTCCCGAATGCTCTCTAAAATAGAATGCAGAGTCTGCATTTTAAATCCCCTGTATTTTACAAATTGGTTGAGAAATTTTAGATCAAGGACAGTTCACCACCCCCCTGAGGCTTTGAGAACGATGAAAAGGCAAGAATAAAGTCCACGTCCCCATTGAGAGGGGGGAACATTTTGAATAGCCCTGATGTCAAGCAGGTGCTGAATGGACTGATTTATGAGGGCCTGCCTGGAAATGTCCTGAGAGACAGGACAGATCAAAAAATTTGGGAGGTGGGGGTGGCGTTAGGAAGTCCAATTGTAATCCTGACCTAATAGTGCTGAGCACCCAGGCATCCATCATTGACTCCTCCCATTTGGAGGAAAAGAAGGCTCGGTGACCTCTGATGGGTGGGGAGAATGAGGGATTACTTCGAGCAACAGAAGGAACAACCCCCTTCCCTCCAAAAGGGCCGTTTACCAGTAGAAGGTTGTTGCCTGCCAGATGCTTCCGCCTGTTGGTCTTGGCATTGGGAGTATAGCCTATGAGACCAGGAGAAGTGAGATGAGGTCTCCACTCGGAAGGCAGGAGGGCGATAAGAAGCAGGGCAATAGTCAGCTTTCTTCCCAGAGGAAGAGATAATTTTACGTTTATCTCTGGTTTCGATGAGATAAGGTTCCAGAGCATCGCCAAAAAGCTTATCACCTGCGAATGGAACTGAAGCCAGCTTCCATTTTCAGCGTGACTCCACCTGCCAATTTCAGAGCCATAAAACTCTTCTTGCTGCTACAGAAGATGTCATGGCCTTGGATGCAAATTTGGTGGAATTGAGAGTGGCATCCACAGTGAATTCCGTCGCTGCAATAATCTTATTAAGGTCTTGGTGAGACCGCAGGTCAGAAGCAGGCAATCTATTCTGGATGCCCTCGTAAAAAAGGATGCTGCTGTTGAAGCCCAAACAGCCCAAGCAACAGCCTGGTGATTGCGCTTGAGGGTCTGTTCGGAACATTTATCATCCGGTTTCAGGATATCTTCTGGCTTCGTGGGAGTGCCAGAAGATGAGAACAAGGCCAGAACTGGAATGTCAACAGAAGGCACTGCCAGGGCATTGTCCAGAGCTGCGCTGACATTGTAGAAATGTTTATCCAGAGAAGATGGGCAAGAACCTGCTGAAGGAGAAGCGCACTGATCCTTGACTATGTCCAGGAACAAAATGGGAGAAGTTAAAATCTCTGCATGCACTACAGACTTGGAGAAGAGTAAATCCCCTTGGCTAGAAGGATTTCCTTGTGGCTCGGGAGCCACTTCCTCTGGCAACAGCTTGGCAGTGATCAAGGCCTTGCTGAGTAATGGCCTGAAGAGAGTAGGGAAGACCAATGCAGAGGATGTCTGCTCTGGGTGAGAATCCTCTTCCTCTGAAAGATTTTGGTCAAAAATCTCACCCTCTTCACACTCTGAATGAGAAGAGTAACTGTGTTCAGATGGTGAAGGCCTTCCTTCCTCATCAACCTCCTCCCATTCTGGTAGAGAAGAATGGACCCTGAGGTCCTGGGGCCTGTGTAAATCAGGGTGATGAGGCAAGGAATATATAGATTGAGAAGGGAGAAGGGCCTGAACCCTTTCCAGAGGTTGAAGAATTTGCTTGAAGCCTTCAGCCAATCCCTGCCTAATGGCTAATGAGACAACATCTTGGATGTCCCTTGGTCTATGCCCAAAGTAGAGGCAGAAGGCCGAAGGCCCGCTGCTGTGGGAGTGAAGGTGGCTTCAGGCCTAGATTGAGGAGAAGTTCGAGGCCTGGAGGGGGAGGAGCATAGGGCACAGAAGCCTGTTGGAAATAAGGCCCAGATCTGCTTAGATCCTGAGGATCTGATTGTACAGCAAGAGCCTCAGGAGACCAGGATGGAGGATGAAAAGGCTCATAGATAACTTCTCCCCAGGGAGGGCTTGCTTTGTTGCCCACAATTATCACCTGAAACATGCTGTAGTTGCATTCCCTTCTGTTGAATAGTTCTGTTGAACTGCCTCTCTAGAGCTACATGTCTGCGCTTCTCTGCCCTCAATTCAGCCTGAGTTGCCTTCTTAGGGGCTAGAGCCTTAGCTTATATTTTAGTAGCCACCTCCCTCTGGACAGATTGGGTGCATTGCCTACCTCTTTTTCTCTTATTGGGCTTAAGAGACTGTTCCACTGGGGGGGGAAAGCTCTTCCTTATCTTGCTCCATTTGTAGAATAAAGGCTCTTGTGTTGGAAAGAAGCTGTTTAGAAATTTTTCTATTAAGCCCCTTAGGGTATAAATGGCCCCCGGGCTTACAAAATGGCCACTCAGCTCATGATGGAAGGCTTGAATCCAAGATGGCCACTGACTACAGGAAAACAGGCTCCAAGATTGAAGAATCACTCCTTAGCTATATAGAGCCCCGAGCGAAGTCAGCAAGGGAAAAATGCAGAAACCAGCCACACGATCAGCTGGCTTGTGCTCTTATCAGTTTACCGATCATTTTTACGATCGCTCCAAACCACAGGTGTGGGGGAGGTCTGCAGACCCTGCCCAGCTTGCCTGCACAGAGCTCTGTAACGCTGCTCCCCATGTTGCACGAGAGAGAGCCCTGCTCTCCTGGAAGAGCAGCTGCCCTGGGAGCTGCTTGAAGTGAGGAAAAAGTACTGAAGATCACTTTGAATACTGTCTAACCGAACACTTTAAGAGACTGAAAGGAGCTGAGTCAAAAGCTGGTGTCTCTCCTGTGGGCTGGCTTTTATATCTTAGTACAGACTCAGCTAAATGACATCATAGGAAGGAGTCAACCCATCCTGGGCTCTCGATGCAGCATGGAGGAGAATAAGGAGAAACTTTCTGACAGCGAGAACAATTAACCAGTGGAACAGCTTGCCCTCAGAAGTTGTGGCAGCGCCATCACTTGAGACCTTCAAAAAGAGATTGGACTGCTATTTGTCAGAAATGGTGTAGGGTCTCCCACTTGGGCGGGGAGTTGGACTAGATGACCTACAAGGTCCCTTCCAACTCTGATTATCTGTTATTTGTTTGGCCACTAACATGTTGAGAATGATAAGAGAAGAACATAATTTATTTCTCTCTTGCTTCCATTTCTTCTGAAGACTTGTTGAACATTTAGAGAATTGTTTGACTATATGGACAAGATATTATGGTGACATTTTAAAAAGAAACATATTCTAACCCTTCCATTTCCATGCTTTTGATGCTGAGATCTCATTATCATCAATGGGATTTTTTTTTCTGGTAACTACAATTCTAGAAGCAGTTATAAGATAATATATCCCTATATCTTTACCTCATTAGTGAGGTGGAAATACAGTGTTTTCTCCCAGAAAATAATTAGTTAATGAGACACATATATGTTGCGGAAATATCACTTTCTTATCAAGTTTATAATAAAATAAGGAAACCTGTGTAGCAAACTAATTTAAATTTAAATTGATCTGGTGGGTAAAAAAAATTATGTTCTGTTAGGTATGCTTACCTATCTAGAATATTAAAAAGCAAAAGCAATGGATCTAAATCATACATAATTCAACAAGATCAGAACTGTGTTTTATACACTAAGTAAAACAATGTAAAAATAATCATACACAACTTGTTTCTTTCTTTCTTATGGATTGTCAATGCCTAATGGAAAAATAGGGAGGGGGGAAATCAAATAAGAAAAAGTATAAAGGGATAAGAAATGTTATATTGTGGAAGAAAAGTGTTAGATATGTTTTAATTGATTTAAGTAGCTCTAAAGAAGTATCTCCTTAAACTATCTAGGACAAAAAAAGCTGGTAAGATGAAGTTGCTCTATTAAAAAAAAGTATGAATTTTTCTGCAAACAATTAAAGGCCCTGTCACACTGCCCAACAGATGCAAAACGTTTGTAAAAAGGACACAGCGGACGAGAAAAATGTTCCATCCATTGTTATCCGCTCTCAAAAGGGGCAAAAATTTGCATAAGCAAAGCGGATAACATGGAAAGGAACGGACGGGGGGAGGACGCAGAGCGGATGGAAAGCGGATGCATAGAGGATGCGTAGAGGATGCAGAGAAGATGCAGAGAGGATGCAGAGCGGATGCGTAGAGGATGTGTAGAGGATGCGTAGAGGATGCAGAGCGGATGTGTAGAGGATGCAGAGTGGATGCATAGAGGATGCAGAGCGGATGCGTAGAGGATGCAGAGCGGATGCGTAGAGGATGCAGAGTGGATGCGTAGAGGATGCAGAGCGGATGCGTAGCGGATGACGCGGATGCATAGCTACATCCACTTTCATCCTTTCTCCGTCTGTGCTACTAACGCTGCGCATCCGTTCCGCTTCCTCCCTGCGTCCGTTTACCGCTGGAACAGATTTGAGTTGCACGGATGCGCAGCGGATGCCTAGAGGATATAGCAGATGCGTAATGGATGCAGAACGGATGTCCCCCGTATGCCTAGAGGATGCAGAACGGATGCATTGGATACATTTTCCGCTCAAAAGTTTTGAGCAGCTCAAAACGTTCTGAGCAGATGAAATGTCAATAGACGGATGCTGGACAGATAGAGAGGAAGCAAAACGGAAGCAATGAGTACAGAACGGAAGCATCGCGTTAACCAATGGATGGCAAGTGTTTTTCTCCATTTTACATCCTCTTTCCATCTGTTGGTGCAGTGTGACAGGGGCTTTACCTCTCAGATATCTTACAAATGAATATAATGGAAAAATTCAAAACAAACTGCAGTTTTCACAAAATTCAAAACAAACTGCAGTTAATGTAATTATAATTACTCCAGGCTAATGATGTTCTGTGAACAGTACTTAAATAAAATCTTCATTTGAATGGTGATATTCAAAAGGATGTAATTATCAATAGTCTACATAGATTAATGCATTATTTAAAATCTAAACATAAAATGAAGATTTTTTTTTACTATTTTTCACACACACACACACACATACACACACATATTCTTTCAAAAAAAACTTCTTAATGAAATATTTGACTTTCACACTGAGGGCCTCCAAAAAATTTTCCCCTTTTAGCAAAATAAAGATCATTAAATGTATTATGCTTATCCCTCCTTCTGAGCAAGTGTGCTAATGAGCTATTCTGAATGTTTGACTTACATTCAGGTATAGAAAAAACATTAGGAAGCAAGTCCCTCTTTTAGAGCTGTTGTCTCCCCAATTTAAATCTTTCTGCAGCAGAGAACTTGAATTTACCAACTCTCAGATGCGATAGCCACTTTCCCCACATGATTTGGAGTCTAGAGAAGGAGGCAGACAGTTTTGAAGGGCAAAAAAAAAAAAATCCTCAGTAGGTAAAATCCATCCCAGTAAGTCCTGTTAAATTTGACATGTTCTCAGACAGACTTACTTTATTAAATCAACAATTCTCCCACAGATAGGGACAATTCAGCCTTCATTATTACAGTGAACTGTCCAAGGTCCTGATGCTGAAAAGCTCATCCTAAACTCGAGCTTCACAGACATTCAACTTGATTAGAACAGATGGGTGCTTGGAAAATGGAAGCATAAAGTAAATGGATCAAGAATTTTGGTTATAATATACAGATGGACCAATGGAAAAAGATGTGGCAGAAGGCACTGAAATTCACACCACACTATAACTAAAGACAGAGTTATTTAGTTTTTTTTACAAAATAATGTACTGCTGTTGTAAGACATCAGGAAAAATGTCCAGAATGTACAAGTCTACTTCCAATCTATGTTGGAAATGTGAAAAACATGAAGTGTCATTTTCCATGCATTTTGAACTTGTAAAAAAACTACAAAATAGAGGAATAATTGGTGCAGTAACTAAATCATTGCAAATAGCTAGTTTGTCTGATCGGGGAAAGATAATAAGTGCATTTATTAATGACTGGAAACCCTTCATGAACCTTTTTTCTGAAAACAGAAAAAAATGAACTGGTGACTTATAGATTTGATTATTACAAAGGAAAATATGGGGAAGAAGGCAATTATGATATAACTTGAAAGAGAGAGGATAAATAATACATTTACATGTGCAAAAAGCAGCAAACAAATCATATGAGTGTCCATTTTTGGAATCCAGCCTCTGTTTCATTATACCTTCAAGAGTAACAAAATGTGTTAATAGCTTGCAAAATAAAATAAAGCACTGCACCTTAGAAACATATGATATGTGCTTTTAATTATATTGACTGTGAAGAAAGTCAGAGCTCAGATAAAGAAATCTAAGCATTTTCTATTTCAACTTATGGATATAATTGGCATTACAGAAATAATGCTTATGATGCTTATATTTTTTCCATATAATAGGCCTTATAATGGTGCAAGTATGAAACTCATAAAATGTTTTGTGAACTTGAACAGGAAAATTATACATAATACTATAGGCTGCACAGTAAAAGGAATATTCTTTTTCAACAAAAAGATAATACAGTACCAAAACATAGTTTTATCACCTCATGTATAATGAATCCATTTAAATTTTTTTGTTCCACATTCTCCAAGTAGTAATATGCTTTAAATAAATTAAAGTAGTTCTTTAATTAGATATTCTTTCCACCATTATCTAAAAGATGCTGTTTGATGGAAAGAAGGAAAAATGTACTGTATTTACCCAACATGCAACAAGAGAAAGGTTGCTCTGACAATTACCAATTATTGTGGAATCTGGGAAGTAGGCCAGTAAAAATGAAGCAAGAATCAATAGATATTAAATTATCATCAATGATTATGAATAGTTACTTGGCTAAGTTCAATAATTAAAATGTATGACATAATAATTGTTCTGCTTCATAAAAGCTTTTACTTTAAGTTTTTGCCTATTGGAAGTACTTCTAGTTAAAATTACTGCTGCAACAGATGATTAAAATGTTGCTCAGAGTAAGAAACAACCTTGAGGGTTGCTGGAAAATCCCAGAAGACACAATATATATAGTAAAAATACCTTGTATGCAACCTGTACTTGATATCTGTAATCAAGGTTTGGAAAACCCTGCCTAATAAAACTGAAAAGTTGTCATTTAGTAGCTAGCTTAGAAGAATCAATTTAACTCAATGTTAGGACAGCTTTCAACTTTCTAAAGCCTCAGACTTTGCCACTGTAAACATGGATTCAAAATAGAACAGGAATCAAAAAGAAAGTATTCACAATGCCCAAAATTAAATATTTTTTTTAAAAAAATTAAAAGATTGTTACAAAATAATTACATTTTAATGGCTGAAATTTTAATGACATTTCACTCATAATCTCATGAGGTTTCAATATGCAAACTATCCAATACAGCAATTCAGCTGTTGAACAAGTTCTAGTTTGTTTTACCCATGCAAATTTATAGAATGACTGAACTATTCACTCTGTCTTAGCCCAAACTACCTCATGGGATTGTTGATGTTGAATGAATGTTGGTATATAATTCAATGAAATAAACATTCTCAAGTGAAGTCATGAAATTTCTTTTTTTTTCTTAAATTTCATAAAAGCTCCCTAAGTTTGGGATTAGGGATGTAAAAAAATAAAGGAGCACATGATAAATTGGGAGAGAGGGTAGCAAAAATAAAGTGTATGAGAATGATGAATTGATGTTGTGAATCCTCCTTTTGAATATGTATCTAGCACTGAAATATCATAGGTAAGGGGCAAAGTCCATCATCATACTACCAGGTTGTTTTCATCAGTGTCACCCTCTTTGGAATCCCTCAGGACATTACAATCAGACCAAGAATAGTGAGCTAGTGAGATAAGCAGCATACAGCTTTGATAAATAAATGAATAAATCTCAGATAGCTTTGTCCATTGTAGAACTATTCTCTTCAATAATGTCTGTAAGAAATTAATAAATACAAAAAGCATCTGGAGAGCTGAATGAAATCTAGGTTTTTCAGTCTTGATCCCCTCCAGATGTGTGCATTTCTACTCCAGGAATTTCCAGGTAGGAAACTGAACTCTGCACATTTAGAGGACACTTAGTTTGGAAGAGGCAGCTATAAAATTTACAGATGGTAAAAATTAGCATGTGAAATAATTCTAACAAAACAGGTGTTGCAGAAACATACTTTTCCACCTAAAACTTTTTCCAGGATTATGCCTCCAAGGCAATGAAAAGGTTGCATGTCAGCCCTGGATCCATCTTGATTCAGATTTGGAGCTGCCACAAGGGAGCATTGGGTAACTGTGGGAATGAGAGAGAAGTGAGAAGAGAGGATAGCCACAACATTCTTTCAATTGAGTTCAAGGTTGAGTCGCTGGAGTTTGGAGGGGAATGACCAGACTTGGTGGGAGTTCAGAATGGAGGTGAATTAGAGTGTGTGACTTGAGGGTCATCAATAAGGGACTTGGTGTGAATTTTATTGTAGCAGGGGAAAATGCAGGAATTCAGATTTGGGTTTTCCCCAGATGTGCCAATATGACTTCTCTAATAAATTCTTACTTGGTTGGACTTTTTCTCAAAATGCTGAATTTGGGATGGAGAGTTTGGTTGGAACGCTGACATTGCAGTCATGGGACTTCAACTGCCAATCACAGACCCATAAAAAAGCATATGGAGGGCAGATTTGTGATTTGAGCTTCTTCTCCAAGATTAGATCAACCATGAACTACATGATATTGCAATAATGGGGAAATGGGATGAATTCTCATACTACAGGCCTCTAAAAGCATAATTAGTATTAAAACTGAGAATGATTCTATTTTGCTTCACAAATAATTATTGGCATAAGTCACTTTTTATAAAAGGACCTCTGAATTCAGATTTTTCATGAAATTCTACTTTATTCCATATTGGGTCAATTCATGATGTAACTATGTTTTAATAAAATTTAAATAAAAGGAAATACTGTATGCGCTTTGTAGCAAATACTATTATTTGACTAAATAATAATACTGAATTAAGTATTTAAAGAAGTAAATGCTATCAAAATGCACACTGCATTTTCTTCGGTTTAAAAAGAGACCCAGCCTTAGCCATGCAATGTAAAAATGTTATTAGATTAGTAATCTTAATTGCTGACAAAAAGTTTCATTAAATTGCACTGTAGGAATTGATTTGCAATGGGCAATTTAAATGGACTCTAATCTTACAGAAGAAAATTACACTATCCAGCCTCATAGAAGAATACACACTGTATATTCAGTCATCTGATAAATCTGCAAAGTTGAAACAAAAAAGAAAAGGGAAATGAAACCATATGCAAAAAAATGGCTTTATGGGTTCATATTGTTCAAGATTCAAGGACAATGCTTTAAGATAAATATATTTTAAAGAAATCATTCGGCTTAAAACAATTGGAATTTTTTTGCTACATCTGAAAGGTATTTAGAGGTAGCTATAAGCAAAGCACACAGTTCTGTTATACCTGCTGTGGTTTGCCTTGAGTTCAATATTTTCTAAAATCTTCCTGTTGTCCAGTATATTTCATGATTACTGTAATCTAGCCATTTAAAAAATGGTTTCCTTGATTTATGAAGTCCCAAGAAACTAAAAGCCATTCCACCTGAAAGACTACAATCCCAAAATCCAATCAAGAGTGCCATTTTCTCAGCGCATGCCAAAGGTGCACACTATTTGTTGTATTCATCTCCATTTTGGCCACTTTGAAAGACAGATGCCTTGTTGTATTCTGGAATTCCATTTTGAAAGAAAGTATCTAAACAGTAAGAATACCAAGTTTTCTTGCTGAGAGTCTTTTAGCTCAGATGAATTTTACTCATAAATAACCAGGTAATAATCCAATATTTAAAGTTGCAATGAGTTAATCTTTGTAGAATGTTCTATTTTTTACCTATAATTACTGAAATAAATGTTAGGTTTCCAAACATGATCTTCATTTTGAAAGTAAGTCCTTAGGAGAGAAGAGGATAACAACCTAAAAATAAATGCTAATAATCTGATAGTACTGAATGTTTTCCTAAAGTATATCAGTGATTCAGGCAGTACTTTAGAAAAACCTGCCACTGTTAGGAAACAGCAGTTATCCCTGCAGTTATTGATAACCATTTAGATCTTCCCCTTGAGGTCATTCTTTTAAAAATTAGATAGTCATAGCCCAGCTCTGACCCAAGTAAAACATGTTACTATTAGCATTTTGAATCAATTCTTTAAATAGCTCTGTCATTTACCAAACTGAAATTAGAAAAGTCACAACATGAAGCTATAAGTTGACTTGCATATTTTTAAAAAATCTAAGGCATGCAATTTTATTCATCTAAATTCCCCAGGTCAGAAATATGAAAGTGTATTGCTTTCCCAAGGCATAAACACCTTTTATTAAAGTTCATATTGCCACCAAGTCATCACAGGGAAAAATATTTTTACTTAGGAAATTTATTCAAATGAACCTAGAGCAAAGTAAAAGCTCATAGCACTCGGGTTTTCCACACTCTATTTCTGCATGAAAAATACAGATTGAATGCATTTCTTGCTCGTATCACTCCCAAATTTATTATTCAATACTTCATAAGGAAGTTTTCTTTTTCAGATTGCATTCTCTCTTTTAATGGAAAATGCTGAAAAATCCTAACATTGAAAACCACAATGTATAGTTATCATAATGAGCACGCCTCAGCTAACAAAAGATGAGTTTAACATTCAGATAGCAATTTAAGAAAATAGGCTCCAGAACAATGTCATTTTAATGCCATCATTTCAGGCTATTGTCTGAGGTAGGTTATCCTTCCCTAACATGAGAAACTGTGGAATAAATCACCCCTGTAGCAAGAGAGGGAGTCTTGCTGTTTCAGAAATCTAATTCTAGAGTGATAAACCTCACAGCCTGACAGATTTCCATGTTTCAAGGGTATGGCACACTCTGCACAATCCTAATACATAAATCAGAATAAATCCTGCTGAACAGAAGAGAGCATTCTCCTGAGTAAGTGAATTCTCAGTTAAGATCTTATGCATATTGTTACAGGGATATAAATGGCTTTCCATCTAGGAAAAATCATACTTAGAAGAATGGTTAAATAAAAAACTGAAAAAAGAAGGCCTTAGATTTATTTTTATCTTTCTGGAAAACTGGGATTTCTCAAATGTTGGGGTCCTATGAGTAATGTGATAGTTATTGAAAAGTATTCTTGAAGGCGTTTTGCTTAAGGGTAAGGAATAAAGTGAAAATTGACCATTCTATAGTGGAATGCTAGCACTGTTTATGGGATACTTTCAATTCTTCCTATTTGCTTATTCCCCCATTTATGCTCTTTTGGCCTCTCGCCGTGTACTTCTGCTGACTTGCTGGGACAGGCTGGGGCTGGCTTCAAGCTGCGAAAAGAAAAATAAAAGCAAAAAGCAGGCTCTTAAAACTGCTTCTGCCTTTATTTTTCACAATCCGATACCCCCATATGGCCCAGCAACCAGGCAGGGAACAGCTCATCAGCAGCGGAAGCAAAAAGAGGGTAAAGGTAATGGTGGGATGGTGGGAGTCCAGGTGGCCAGGGTCTCAGGATACAGGTTACCAAAAGGGCAGAAATTGGGAAGATAGGTGAATGGGGGGACCCTTACCTTACCGAGGCTTGGGACTAGGATGACCAAGCTTGGAATAGCTTGGACTGAGAAAGGTCCTCAGCTAACAATGAATACAATTTGCTTATCAATGGCAACAAGGACTGCTGGGACTGCCACTGCTTAAGAGCTGCGGTGGTGCAGTGGTGAGAATCAACCTGACAGTAGTACATTTGAAAAGGGCTGTTTATCCTACCAGGCAACAAGTTTTGAGGATTTCCATTTTTCCAGACTTTAATGTCATAATATGTATCTTATTTTTATGAGTTTCCCTTCCCTTGAATGGAGACAATTGGCCATTTTGTCTTTATTAATTGCTTTCTTCCAATCTACAGGTAGTCCTCAACTTACAACTGCAACTGGGACTGGAATTTTGGTTACTAAGTGATGTAGTTTTAAAGCATTGCTAAGCAATAGCAAGAGCACTTAGACATATACCACTTCACAGTGCTTTCCAGCCCTCTCCAAGCAGTTTACAGAGTCCTCATATTGCCCCCAACAATCAGACCCTCATTTTACCAACCTTGGAAGAATGGAAGGCTGAGTCAGCCTTGAGCCTGGTGAAATTCAATCTGCCAAATTGCAGGCAACAGAAATATCCTGCAGTACTACATTCTCCACATCATATTTTGGCGCTTTCTATTATTATTTTTTCTCTCTCCAAATGCAGGAATTTATTTCTTGTTAAATTTCACTCTTTATTTTGGACAACTATTCAAACCTGTCTAAGTCTTCTTTAATCTTCTTTTCTCTTATAAAGTGTTAGACAGGATACATGGCAGAAAAAAACACAGGTAGTCCTTGACTTACAACCACATTGAGCCCAAAATTTCGATTGCTAAGCAAAGCAGTTGTCAAGACCATTTTGCCACAGTTGTTAAGTGAATCATTGCAGTTGTTCAGTTAGTAACACAATTGTTAATTGAATCTGGCTTCCCCATTGACTTTGCTTGTCACAAGGTTGCAAAAGATGATCATTGCTATTCTTGTTTCCTGCAGTAGAGTTGCTGCAATCTACTCATAAACAGGTACTCTTCAATTTACAACCATTCATTTAATGACTGTTCAAAGTTAATGACATTGAAAAAAACAACACCATTTTTCACGCTTATGACCACTGCAGCATTCCCATGGTCACATGATGAATATCTGGATGCTTGATAACTGGCTCATATTTATGATGGTTGCCATTTCTCGGGGTCATATGATCACTTTTTATGACCTTCTGACAAACAAACTCAAAGTCACTGTAAAACTGTGTTGCTAACTTAATAAGTGCAGTAATTCATTTAACAACTGTGGCAAGAAATGTTGTCAAATGGGGCAAAACTCACTTACCGTATATACTCGCATATAAGCCGACTCTAAAACGCAATTATTATTTTTTTCAAATTTGAGGGTCAGCTTATACGCACATAAATCTGATCTCACACAAACGACATGATGACATGATGACATGACGCCTCTTCTCAGATCACGCAATATCATAGATATTACCATACAGTCATACATACATACAGCACATTTTTTTTACTCTGGATGCCTCCATTTTGCTTTTTCTACCACCGGATCATAACACGCTCTGATTGGTTAGTCATTCACGTGACCGCTTTTGTGTTTGTGATCGTTTGTAGTCGTAAAATTCATTAAAATATGCCCATGTCTGATGTTAAAAGAAAAAGAATGCTGTATGCTGCTTCTTTTAAACTAAAAGTAGTGAAGGCCACAGAGGAAACAAGCAACCTTGAAGCAGCAAGAACCTTTGGAGTGGATGAGAGCAATATTAGAAGATTATTAGAAGATTATTAGAATATTAGAAGACACTGTTTAATTTGTGAAAATAAATAAAAGTAAAACAGAACAATAATGGCTTTTATTTTCATTTATGCTCTTCTGCAAGCTTTTGCTACGATAAGTGCATATATTGCCATTATATAACATCAGATTCTTTACATACCGGGTAATTAACTTAATATTGTTTCGTACACAAATGCTTTGATAATGAACCTTCATCCGTGCATTGCATATTAATACTCTTTTGTTATTAGCCCAAACAACAAACCATGGTATTTGGGGGTTGGCTTATATACAAGTTTTTGCAAAATTCCTCATTTTGGGGCAGTTTTTAAAGGGTCGGCTTATATGCGAGATCGGCTTATATGCGAGTATATACGGTAACAACTGTCTTGCTTAGCTATAGAAATTTTGGGCTCCATTGTGGTTGTAAGTCAAGGACTACCTGTATTGTCCATGTGTAAAAAAAACTGTTTTATTTTGTTGGGATAGCCATGCAATTTGTATTGGAACAATTCAGTGAGAGGTGGTATTATAATGTTATACTAAGTGGCTAAGTATTAGGAGGTGTTCATATAAGACTGGGCTCTCAGAAACAGATTAATTTAAAGAAGAAAAATGAGCCACATATGAGCTACTTTGGCAAATAACATAAATATGCACTGATTAAAACAATAATAAGAAATATATATGCAAAATTCTGTAATAAACAATAAAACCCGCTTACTACTATTTACTTATTTATTTATAACTATTTAAAAATAACTATTTAAAAATAACTATTTTTACTCAAGACTATGAACATATGCAATACACCTTCCTCTTATTTTCCATAAAGCAACCACTTGTGAGGTGAGTTGGCCTGAGAGAGAATGACTGACTTAACATCATCCAGCTGGCCTTTATGGTTAAGGCAGGACTAGAAAGCACAGTCTCCTGCTTTGTCACCTGGTGCCTTAACCCCGAAATCAAAGAGGCTTCTTATGCACCAGGCATGCAGACTCACTTTGAACCTCTGCAAAGCTCTAAAGGGAGAAAAGCAGGGGTGTCAAACTCAAGGGGTGCTTAAATCTGGCCTGAAGGGCCAGCCTGGAAACAGCAAAGGACCAGCCTGTGATGCCTCTGCTAGTGGAAATGGGGCATGGGGGCCAAAATGGGGTGCAGGGATGCGAGGGTGGCACCCCGTTTTCTGCCTGGAAGGCCTCCTACACCCTCTGCTGGCCAAAACATTTTGACCAGCAGGGTGCTGCCTGAGGCGTTCATTCCATCTCCCTCGCTCCCCAGCCTGCAGAGAACTACCATGCTGATTTGCCCCTCAAAGAAATCCAGTTTAACACCCGGAGAGAAGAGCCATGCAGTGTGCCTGAAGGATTGAGTGACACTGACTTGCTCTCACAGCATGTTTATCAAAACAGATGGAGATATATGAGTGGGTTTTACCCAGATTTCAAGAAACAGTCCTTCTTACAATCTGCACTCATGACATAGAAGGAAAGGTTCCTATTATTGAAGTCATGAAGGAGGTAAGACTGTAATCTGTTATGTTAGACCTATGGAAATTGGCCTGAAGCTTAACACCATCCATTTGCATAATAATGAGTTATTCCCTAAAAAAGTGCTAAAGGAAATCAGCACGCTAATGAATGTTGATGTCTAACATCTGAGATAGACATTTGGGCCATGTGAAAAAAGAGAGTCTGGAAAATAAGGAGAACAAAAAAAATTAATAGGAAACAATAGTTGCATTTAATTTGGTTGCTGCTTTCTTTATTTAAAGACTTCATCTCAGTGACTCTGAGCAACAATACTTGGGTCCATACTACATCATATAATCATTCTAATAGGTTGATCCATTGATCCATAACTCAGATATTTGCCTGAAATTACTGACAGAGTTCCAGCTCACAGGGTAGTATCTAGTTGTCTGTGGCCAATCTTCAAAGAAGCTAAGTGGGGTAGATGTGCTTAGTATTTCAAGTTAGTCTAGTAAGTCAAGAAAACAGCCTGTAAGAAGATAGAGGCAAAACCACTGCTGCACTGTTTCTAGGAAGATATTTTGCTTGTTTGTCACGTTTCTAGGCCAACTGACTCAAAATTCATTGTGTACATGAAGTCACCAGGAGTCAGGTTGACCTGAAGCCTTCTACTTCAGTAATAATCTTAGTTCCCCTGGGTGACCAAAAGCAAATGGTGAGAAATTATCTTACTATATCATGTTTGGGTAAGAAAGCTATGTCTGAAATTAAATAAAAGATACCATCACATACATACATACAAACACACACAAAATATAAAGAAAAAGGTGCCATCTGCAGATGAGAATGAACATTACATTGCATGTTTGTTTGTTGGTTTCTAATGAGATTGTCCATGATGTTCCATATGAAGAGTACTTTATATTTCTCCTATCAACATGACTCAGTTTTGGAAGTTGTTCAAAAAGCAGCTTTTAATGTGATGTGAACGGCTGTAGGGATGAGGAGAAGCTGACAGATATATGATCCATGCAAGGGAATATTTCAAGGCTTTCTGGGTGCCAGTCATGGAATCTGAGTTTCAAATCTTAGTGGGGGTGGGGATATATAGAGCAGTAAAAATTAATCATCTGGAAAAGGAATAGGAAGGGATTTATTTTTTTCCAAGAAGAGGTTTCTACTAAATGCAGGTGCTAATTCCAAATGAAAATAAAGCAGAAATGACTTTTGAGTATCGTAGAAGGCAAAACAGCACAAAAATTCAGTACCACCTGCATAATGTGAGCCAATGAAATTATAGACATTTGGTTTAAATGTTTGGTTTTAAGGAGTAGTAAGATTTCATGTAATAATTTGAATTTCATGTAATAACATGGTTTGATGGCCATGTTGTATCTGAAAAGTGAATGTTCAGACAGTGGCACAGAAACATACAACTCAGATTCTAATTGCAAACCTTTCCCATGATTGTTAAAATATATTTTTGAGCAACCAACAAAAATCACCATGAAAAGCTGAATTCTATGCATAAGCCAATTTACACAGAATTTTGTACATTGGATAAAATTATGCAACAGTGTTAAAATAATGAATAGAGAACATCATGGTCACTATTATTTTCAGCTATTCCAAAATAAGAACATCTCTGAGTCCAGAGCATAACAGAATAAAGGAAATTACTCTTTTCCCCCTAGTCAGCACTGTGTGATTGACATAGCTTATTAACACATGCACTTAGAGAGCAAGGGATGAGATCTGCTTCTTTTCCTAAGCACCAGATATTGATCATTGCCAGAGGCAGGATGCTCAACCAGATGGACCACTAGCCTTCTCCATTCTGTCAGATCTTATATCACAACGTCAATCTTCAAAAGAGAGACAAAGAAAAGAAACAAGATCATATCTTCACAACAAGGACAGAATGAATAAACATTTTGATAGCATTTCTCCTCCTCACATATTCATGATGTGCCTTTTGGATATAACCCAATATATTCCTCCTTAGATAAGAATTAAAGAGCTGTGATTCTTCAGTGCAATGAATGTGAACTGGCACATAATGGAGCCCTGAAACAGGCAACAAGAAAAAGGGAATGATGAACAATTCTCATTAATACCGTCAGCCAGGAACAGGCTGGATAACTAAAAGCAAACTAAACAATAACATAAATTAAATCCTGCAATTATAAAATCAACACTCTATAGTCAGAGATATCATATCAAAGAATGAAATATTTTTCATACATGCATTAATGGCTGAAGCAACATCTGGATACTGTACTTCATCCAGCCCAATGAACAAACTCCTGAAAAAAAAAAGCATCCCCATTTGCAACTTCAGTTTTTCTCAGGGCAACAACAACAACAAGTGATTATGTGCGTTCTAACCACTGCATTACCATGGTTCTTGGCAATAATGTGAGACAAACATCATTCGTTAAAGGCATTAAAAACTATTTCAAAATATTTCCATGCGACTATAAATGTGGTATATAAGGGTTTTTCATTCCTAATGTACAAAAGAGAGGGGTTTTTTTTTGAAAAAAGGTGTTTTTTCCTGTGTATTTTTCCCTCTTGAGAAGTTATTTTTGGTGAATTTTGGAAATGCATTACAATTATAGATAGTCCTCAAATCATAACCATAGTTGAGACCACAATTTCTATTGTAAGTGGTTGTGGTCATATGTTAAGTCAGACCTGACTTTACAACCTTTATTATGGCCGTTGTTAATTGAATCACGGTTAAGCAAATCCAGCTTCCCCAATGTGTATTTTTTTTACTACAAATCATAAAAACGTTTGCCATAATCATGTGACTGCAGGATGCCAAATGTGGCCATGATCATGATGATCACCATGATTGTGGAGGTGGTGTGATCGTTGTAAATGTGAGCACAAGTTATACAAGTTATGAGTCACTTTTTCCAAGGCTGTTGTAATTCCAAACCATTGTTAAACAAATGGTCATGAGAACTACCTATATTTAGCCATAAGTCAGAAGCCCATTTCATGAAAAAAACATGGCCCGATGCACTTATTTCTTATTTCTTGCATAACATAGAATGTGGAAGATTGGTTGAGTGAATGGTGCACTCAAATCTGGCCACCAGCAGCTTTATTATTAAGTGTGTCATAGATTCTGTGATTTTTGCAACAACTTTTAAACATGCCCACCAATTTCACAGTACTCCTTTTCCCATGGTTGGAGCTATAAGTGTTCTATTAGTGTTAGCAGTACTGTCCAAAGATCACAAATATTAATGATTTGAGCGTATCATCTGCTTAAATCATCTCTGAAATAAACAGTTCCTCGATCAGGAACACACTGTGTTAAAATAAATGAAGCGTTGTCTATTGTATTGAAGCATGCTATCGATTCCTTTGGATTTTCTTTGAGATCTTAATATTCTTCTGGGTTCTAAACTGTCCTTTGTATGCAAAAACTAAATCAATTATGAAAAATATGAGCCTGATGTGAGCAGAATACTCTTGTTATGAGCTGCTCCAATATTCTATTACCAACAGGATGCAGAAACAGGGTGAAATAAATATGTTGAAATAATAAATTTTGCGGAGGGCTTATGTAAATCAATGTGATGCTGATGAAGCTTTGCAGATTTACTTGCATGTAAAGACTTTTCTTATTCAAATGGCAAAAGGGTGAGTATGTATGTTTGGATGTGTGAGAGAGAGGAAAAGATACAGTAGATTTAATTTTTGCTTAATTTAACATCAGGCAGAATTTTGACAGCTTAATAATGCTCTTTTGTCATAATGATCTGTATCATAGGAGAACTTCAGCTTTTATATTTGGGATCCCTTTCTTTTTCTCTTTTCTTCAAGGCTCAGACTTCACAATCCTTAATCAGCTGCTATATGAAAGGTTGCTTTCATGTGAGGAGAGTAAGAGTTCAACGAAGTCTGTGAGCAAGCTTGTACCTCTTATTATAATAGAGAAAAGAAGTCATTGTTCCCAAATAATTTTTCATGAGCTAATATCCTGAACATGATAATGAATGCTAGTGTACAATAGTTAACATTTTAGTTGCTTTGTTTTTGTGCCTTTGCCCTTATTTGAAAAAAGCTTGTTTTTAATTAATCAAAATCTCATGCTTTAAGTCACTCCTACAGTTGTTACCTGTACTGTATGTATTTGACTGGGGAACTATTGCATAACTATGATTACAGATAATCCTTAATAATTAAGCCCCAAATATCCATTGCTAAGCAAGACAATTGTCAGTTTTGCCCCATTTTATGATCTTTCTTGCCACCGTTGTTAAGTGAATCACTGCAGTTGTTAAATTAATAACACAGTTTTTATGTAAATCTGGTGTCCTGTTCTTTGTTAGAAAGTTGTAAAAGGTGATTACATGATCCTGGGATATTGAAACCATCATAAATACATACCAGTTGCCAAATTTTGATCACTGACCACAGGGATGCTGCAACTATCTAATGCCCCTGTCACACTGCACCAACGGATGCAAAGAGGATGTAAAATGGACAAAAAAGCTTGCCATCCGTTGGTTAACGCGATGTATCCGTTCTGTACTCACTGCATACGTTTTGCTTCCTCTCTATCCGTCCAGCATCCGTTTATTGACGTTTCATCCACTCACAAAGTTTTGAGCTGCTCAAAACTTTTGAGCAGAAAATGTATCCAATGCGTCCATTCTGCATCCTCTAGGCATCCGCTAGGCATCCGTTCTGCATCTGTTATGCATCCACTATATCCACTAGGCATCCGTTCCGCATCCGCGCAACTCGCATCCACTCGGACGCAGGGAGGAAGCGGAATGGACGCAGAACGGATGCAGAATGGATGCCTAGCAGATGCAGCACGGAAACAAAGCATTTAAAACGGAAAAAACGTTCGCAGAGGGGACCTATCTCGGATATTAAGGATGTCTAGAGGATGCCTAGAGGATGCCTAGAGTATGCAAAGGGACACCTATACTGCCTATAAAAAGGGGGAGCAACACATCTGGATCTCACTTTCAGAACAGCAGCCCTGCGGTGCAGACCTCTGCAGCCTTCATCTGACTCTTCCTCTTCCACAGCATCCAGTCATGTCCACTGTGGATCGTAACAAAGTCCTTTTGGCAGCCACCATCCTTCTGCAACAGTGCGAAGCCATCTACAGGCTCTGTGAACTCTACTACGGGAAGAAAAAGAGGCGGCCAAGAAGCATCTGGGTACGAAGATGGTTCACCAGAAGAGCAGAGGACGGACTGTACAACAAGCTGATGGTGGAGTTCAGGAACGAAGACACTCGGGCATTCCAGAACTTCATGAGGATGCCGCCAGCCATGTTTGACGAAGTTGTGCAGCGGCTGACACCCAGGTTGACCAAGGCAAACACCAACTTCCAGCCCAGCCTGGAACCTGGGCTCAAGGTGGCACTTACTCTGCGCCACCTGGCCTCAGGGACCACCTACAGGAGCATGCAGTACAGCTGGAGTGTGCCACACAACACCATCAGCATTGTGGTCAGAGAAGTGGTGCAGGCCATCATTGAAGAATACAAGGAGGAGCTCCTCCAGTGCCCCTCCACTGAAGAAGGCTGGAAGAAAGTTGCAGAGCAGTGGTATCAGAGGTGGAACTTCCCCCACATTGTTGGAGCCATCGATGGCAAGCACGTGGCCTGCAAAGCGCCAGCCAACTCAGGGTCTTCTTATCACAACTACAAGGGCTTCTTCAGCATCATCCTCTTCGCCATGGTCGATGCTGACTACACGTTCATGTACATCGATGCTTCAGGCAACGGCTCATCTTCAGATGCCCAGGTATACAACACCAGTCACCTCAAGGAGGAGCTGGAACGCAACCTCATCGTTGGCTTCCCAGATCCAGAACCCCTGCCCAACGACACCCAAGATGTGCCCTATTTCATCGTGGGGGATGACGCCTTCTCCCTCACAACCTACCTCATGAAGCCCTACACCTCCAAATACCTCACCCGTGAAGAGTGGATCTTCAACTACAGGCTGTCCAGGGCAAGGCCGGTGGTGGAGAACGCCTTTGGCATCCTGGCCAACAGGTTCCAGGTACTTCTCACCACCATGCAGCATCGCCCAGAGACCGTGAGGAGGATCATGGAAGCTTGCTGCATCCTGCACAATCTCATGCGCACCCGCTATCCGGTCTTGCAGAACAGGCTTGTGGACCTCCAGCAAGGCAATGGGGACATGGAGCCTAGTGAATGGAGGCAAGGGCAAAACCTGATTGACACTGTGGATGTGCAAGGCCCCAACAGAGCCTCACGTGAAGGGAAGAAGCAGCGCAACCTCCTGAAACACTGGTGCAACTCCCCAGCTGGAGCAGTGGAGTGGCAAGACAGGATGGTAGATGCTTAATGGATGCTTCCTTCAGCCTGTCTCATCACACGGATGAGATTGGGCCATGTATGTTGAGTGGTCCTACAATGAACAGGGCATTTAATAAAGAGTTGTGTTTATGTTGACATGTGTGGATGATTGATTACATTGTTATTGATAATAAAGGGCCATAGGTGTGGCACCTGGGAGGGTGGACCATACAGTCCCACTATGCTTGCACTGGAGGTTTATCTATCCCACAGCTATTACCCATCTCAAAGGTATCCCTGCCCATCCCACTGCTATCTCAACCCATCCCCACTGCTATCTCAACCCATCCCACTGCTATCTTAACCCATCCCACAAGCATGCAAAGGTTTAAACCATGTCTAAAAGTTTCCAGCAAGACTTTATTAAAAAAAAGAAATGAAGCAAGTGTGTGAATCAAAAATAGACTTTAGTAACAACAAGCTATAAAACAAAAATGACTCTCTGGCACTCCTCTTGGTCGCTCAGTCTCAGGGGTGAAGGGTCCAGGTGCTGTGGAGGTGGCTGGTGCTGGAGTGCTTGTCATCAGCTCCTCCAGAAGCAGAAGCAGCAGAAGCCCCAGCCCCAGAAGAGTGAGCCAGTGCTGCAGAAGCCCCAGCAGAACCAGAGTGAGGGCCAGGGGGCAGGATGGTAGTCCTGTCCCTCTTGCAAGGGCTGGCAGCAGATGGCTGAGGCTTGCTGTGCTTCCGCATGGTTGTGGGGTTGCTGGCTGGCAGGAAGGCTGGCAGGGAGGCAGACAGCAAGGCTGGCAGGGAGGCTGGCAGCAAGGCTTGCAGGCAGGCATGCTGGCAGGGCAGGCAAGGCTGTCAATCCGTCCGGCTGCAGGTCTTTCCTCTGAATGGTGACCTGCTTCCGAGCTGCTTCCCTTATATCCGCGGGGCTGATGCAATGCATCCTCCCCACATGCACAATTAATGCTAGGCATCCGTTAGGCTTCCGCTGTGCATCCACTGTGCATCCGCTTCATCCGCTCGGCATCCGCTCGGCATCCGCTGTATCCGTTCCGCGTCCACTTTGCTGAGGCCCCCCGGAAGCCCAGCGGATGTGCCATCCGCTCTCATCCGCTTCCATCCGCTGGGCTTCCGTTCTGCATCCGCTTTCCATCTGCTCTGCATCCTTCCCCCGTCCATTCCTTTCCGTGTTATCCGCTTTGGTTATGCAAATTTTTGCCCCTTTTGAGAGCGGATAACAATGGATGGAACATTTTTCTCGTCCGTTGTGTCCTTTTTACTAATGTTTTGCATCCGTTGGGCAGTGTGACAGGGCCTTAAGTGTGAAAAATGATCACAAGTCACTTTTTTCAGTTGCAACTTTGATCAATCACTAAACAAATGGTTGTAAACTGAGGATTATCTGTAAAGAGATGGCTTTTAAAGGAAGCACTTCTCTTACATTAACCTTAAAATGTCCTTTTGACCTGTATTGGATTTCTTGAAAACACAACTCTCAGAAATTCTATTCATGCTAAAACTGGGTTTGGGAACTAAATTCCTAGCTCATATGAAGAAGATTGACTTTAAATCTCTCACTCCTTTCTTTTCACATTCAGGGGTGATTGCTTGGTTGCCCATGAAAAGATATTCAAAGATACTTCAGTTTTCCATTTGCAAAAGGAAATTGTTGCAAACGCAGAGGGTCCCAAATCTACTAGTGATTTGATTGCAGTATTGCAGGCTAATTCTGCTGACTGCCAGGAGTTTGATCCCCACCAGCTCAAGGTAGACTCTGCTTTCCATTCTTCCAAGATCAGTAAAATGAGGACCCAGATTGTTGGGGGCAATACACTAACACTGTAAACTGCTTAGAGTAGGCTGTAAAGCACTGTGAAGTAGTATATAAGTCTAAGTGCTATTGCTATTACTATTATGATGTATGTGGTCAATAAAAAGTTAAAGAAAGGAATAAGATAAATAGGAGAGTTGAAGTCTTCAAATTTTCAATTCCATAAAGCTATTATTAAAATAAAATATGGGATGGTTCTTGGGTGGTTAGTATTAGTTCAACAAAACAAGCAACAGAGCACAAAACATAAAGACTTCAGAATCAATTTATTTTTACATCTAAAATGCCATCTCATTCAAACATTAATCAATTAGTATTTATTCGGGAAAAATATGAATTATGTTGTATCCTCTGTATCCTCATATTCTAGCCAAACATGCCTTTGAAAATCTAAATGAAAAAGTTAACAAGGAAAAAATGTATCCAAGATAAATCAATCACAGAAAATTTCCTTTGACCTCATATGCAACGGTTAAATAGATCTTGCTAAACTAAGAACAATATTAGGCTCTGTCTTGCAGCATATTTTACATGGTTCATAGTCAGGTAAATTAAAGTATCAGCACTTAATTCACCAGCCAAGGAAGAGAATGATTAAAAACAGCAATCCGCATCCCAATGATCTTCCAAGAATTATTGACCGCCGCCAGTCTTTCTTGTGCAGTGCAATGATAGCAAAAAGATATTGCTTTGCCTATGACAATGCATCTACAAGAGCACCCAAAGAAAAGATAGAAACACAAAAATAAGTTGAATAAATAGAAAATAAATTCACAGAGTTTTAAAATCTTTTTCAAGTGAAATTAAAAATAAGGATTTAGCCTTGCAATTCACCTTAAAATGGGGTGGATAAATCCAGTGTAATTCTGAGATAATTGAAGTCAAAGCCATTTCAGTATTGGCAGGATCTAATCATGATTTGGGGAGAATAGGAAGAGACCCCAGTGTCTGGCTTTATGGATGGTCCTGGATTTACAATAGTTCACTTAATGACCGTTCAAAGTTACAACAGCATTGAAAAAAGTGGTTTATGACCATTTTTCATGCTTATGATCATTGCAGCATGCCCATGGTCACCTGATTTACCTTTGGATGCTTGGCATCAGACTCCCATTTATAACAGCTGCAGTGTCCCGGGGTCATGGGATCCACTTTTGCAACCTTCTGACAAGCAAAGTCAACGGGGAAACCAGATTCACTTAACAACCATGTTACTAATTCAATAACTGCAATGATTCACTTAACAACAGTGGCAAGAAAAGTCATAAAATAGGGCAAAACTCGTTTAACAAAATTCTCACTGGACTCAATTGTGGTTGAAAGTTGTACAAGAAAATAAGGCAAGATACTCTCAGTATTAGTCTAAAAGAATGAAAAAGAAAACTACTTAAAGTCAACGTACACAAAAATATAATCCGAAAAGGCAAATTAAAAGTTGTGCTGGAAATGCATGCATAGGTCAACATTGCTCATTTAGTTCCAATGTTGGAACAGACAAATTTACATAAGGTCATTCTTATATATACATAAAAGCACTCTCAGCAAGCTTGTGCACATTGTTCTTACAATGTCATACTTCCAAGATAAAACCTTGCAGGCTCCTAACACCAGGTTATTTACTCAGAAGAAAAAAATATAAGGCAAATTCATTGTCATTTCTATGTCACTGATTCAAAGAGGAATCCAGTTTATTTCAAATGAACAAAATCTTTTCCAATAATTAATTATTAATGTTAGATAGCACCCTCATTACACACTCCCTCTTTCTGCACATTTCTCAGAGAATCAGGAAGGCGCTGTCTTTAGCAAAAGAATAAACAACATAATTTCCTTTCCTTCTGCAAGCCTAAATCTGTTTTACCAAACTTTCCTACCCACAACTTAAAAAAAAAACTTGAAAGATTCAGCAGGGAAAGGAAACCTAATACTTTATTAAGTGTTGTTTTGCAAACATAAGTAAGGAAGAAAGACATCATCCAGGCATGAAGAGTCATTAAAATGGATCTTACATATATCATTATAAATTTAATAATCTGCATGATGGCTAGAGTTCAAGTTAAAATGAATGTCAGCTAAGCATGACCAATTGATGTTATCCCAGCTGCCACTGAGCCTCACTTGGGGTTATATTTTCTTTCAGAGGCCCCATTTTACATGTGCACCAAACACCCAGCCAAGCGCAGATGGGAGATGGAAAGGCTTTTGGATGTATCAGCACTGAAGTCGAAATTGCATATTAATATTAGTAAACCTGCTCAGCAGAATCTCGGTGTCAATGTTGTCAAGGACACAAAATGTTTTTCTTCTATATCACAACACCTTGTGTAGAGATGGCTTAAATATATATATGTACTAAGGCTTCTTGGAAATTAAGTCAATAGGAGGGATTTTCTTTCTCTGCCTACTGATCATTATTTCCACCTCGGAAGAGGGCTGTGAAAATGGGAGAAGGATCTTGTCAGCTTTAGCTGATATAGCTAACATGGCATATTAAAAACCACAGAGAGATTCTATGGGGAGGGGTTCCCTAAGGAAAAGAAAAAAATGTGTTTTGTTTCCAAAAGACTGGTTTTATTTCCAAAAAAAATTAACTTTATGTTTTGTCAAGGGAGTCATCAAAAGAAAATGAAACACACATCATCTTTCTTTCACCACTATCTCTAAAATCAGTTAATATAACTAAAATGGTAGAGTAAATCAGGGCAAATGACACATTTATTGTTTACATATTTCAATGGCTTTTTTTAATAAAACTATCTAAGCCATACTGAAAGAGAGTCTCCCCAGGAACCAGAATACATTAGATTGTCTACTGACAAGTAATCTCCATTGATTTCTACAGCTAAGGGATATTTTAAAATTTGCTTGACTCATGGCAAAAAGAAAAGCTTTAATTCAACTGTCAAATCACTACTTTCTAATATGACTAATGATAACAATATATTGTAGACAATTACATATCAATATCTCTCTCTCTGTCTGTCTATCTCTATCTCTATCTCTATTTCTATCTCTCTATCTCTATCTCTATCTCTATCTATCTATCTATCTTTCTCTACCTACATCTACATCCATCTATATCTCTATTTCCATCTCTATCTATTTATATCCATGTACAAAACAAGGCAATGTTATACCAGTATTCATGTGTCATTCTCATTCTGCATTTAAGCAACCTTTTTTCAATATGTATTTTCTAATGTTCAAGACACTGAAAAATGTACTTCAAATCAATTATCCAATCCCAAAACCCAACATTTTTCCCATCTGGAGGTCATCTTACCTACATTCTCTTGGGTGTAAATCCAATGAATACCATGTTACTTTTATTGTGAGTAAACATGAACAGGTTAGTAATAATTACAAAGTCCTTCATACACAAACTTCAGCAAGGCAACCAATATATGACCTTAATATTTATCTCCTTTATTGGTATCACTATGTGGCCACAAACTTACAGTACTCTGTTTCTTCCTTTCCCTTTCATAAATACCAAGTTAGCTTTCATCTTTATATTGCTGCCTTACAAGAAAGTATTAGACCAATTAAACAATGTGAGTTCAAGGAAACTCACACACCATCAACTATTACACTAAAGCTCTGTAACTGATACAGAAATTGCCAATGGAATTCAAACTTCTCATATTTAGCGTGGGGTGAAGCTTAAGTTGAAACGCCAAATAGCAGTGGTAATGTCTAGGTCACTTACTCTTTTTTGATCTTCCAGTCCATGGGTCACAGGCTTTTGTTTTTTATGCTGGCTAGATTCCAAACCAGATTCCATTTCCCAGTAATAAAATTCCTTGGGTCTTCTGAAATCTTTTTCCTCAAAATCCACAATATAAAGTAAGAAAATATTAATGGGAAATTAAAATATATATATAATCTTCAATTCTCTTCCTTGTTTTTTATAATTCTCTCAGAACTCTGGTGTGCCATCGCTTCCAATTGTCTCAGCAGACAAACATTGTACATGTTGTTATCCTCTATTTTAGCTCAGATGTAGAATTCCATTGATGTGCTTTATAGGGGAATGGCCAGACGGAATCCATATCTAATAGCCTATGACACATCATTGCTCCAGTAGCATCTTCCTCATTGATCCAGCAGCATTCTTCTGCTCATTGCATTCTTGGCATGGATAAATTATATGTCAATAAAGGTGCAAATGTGTGCTTAATCCACTGTGTTGATAACATCAGCATCCCTTTCCTAGGCTTCCTTCTGCCCATAAATCATTTTAAATACTTCACAATGATAATTGCTTTTTGCGAATCTAGATGTGTAAATTATGTAAAATCATCCATGCAGTGGTGTCATCAG
Source organism: Laticauda colubrina (assembly GCA_015471245.1). Classification (NCBI taxonomy): domain Eukaryota; kingdom Metazoa; phylum Chordata; class Lepidosauria; order Squamata; family Elapidae; genus Laticauda; species Laticauda colubrina. The sequence continues at coordinate 1,904,060 of BLBF01000017.1, read as the reverse complement.
CTTCTTCTTCTTCCGCACATAGAAAGGCCTAAAAGGGAGGGAAAGATGTAAGTGAGCTTTGTGATAAATTATTTTTGTTTTGAAAGAGCAAATCAGATGAGATCTTATCAAAGAACTTTATACATGACACTTCTCCTCTAAACCAAGCAAATATTATCAATGCACAATTATTGAATGATGAGTAAGCATGGTGAACTTTTTTATTGTTATCAGTTGCCACTCTTCGCTTATGGAACATTTAAATAGACTATATAAAACCTGCATCAGTTACTGCTACTTAATCTTAGCATACACAAGCAAGAGGTATAATCTTGAGCAGGGCTGTCAAATGCTCAGCCCATGGACCAGATATGTCACGTGCTGGCCATACCCCATCTGGTTTAGCAAAGGGAGGGAAAGTCCCTGTATGTCATGTGACACCGCCATGATGATGTGAGTTTGACATCCCTGATCTAGAGCAACTTTTTATAACTTTGGATCCCAAAATTATTTGATTGCAACTTCTTTCATCTATTAATACTAGCTGTGCCAGCTGGACATGATGGTAATTACTGTTTGATAGCATCTGGAGACTCAAGGCTTTCTCAAAGCCTGTAGTAAGAACAAAGAAAACAAATATAATTAGGCTCATATAAATTTTGTCATATACACCTAGTCAAAAAATAAAGAAAGAAAAGAATCTGCACATTATTTCTATGATATGACTTAATAATAACTATATTTAAATAGAAATATAGGAATTTTGAGGAAGACCTGCCTGCCTGCCTGATCTACTGTTTAGGAAGTAACTGCTCTCTTTTACATTTAAAAAAAATTGATTACAGGCTAAAATCCTTGCTATCAACTCCTCAAGACAGGCCAGGCCAGGAAACTGCACAAATTTGACTGGTTTTATATTGATTGACATAGGGCATTATACAAGAATCTTGAAAGCCTGACTGCATTTTCCCTTCCCTCCCTTTCAGACTCTAGGGAAATAACCATTCTGAGGTTCATCCCAATATTTTCTTTGTTCCCCAGTTTAAAATATTCAGTATTTTTTTACCACTTATGTAACTGTTTCTGCACATTTTCTCCAAGGACATCACTGTGGTTCTCTGTATATGCAGAAGACTATCCCCTTTGACAAGCTTCAAAATAAAGCACAATCATAAAATAACATACAATGATATCTACTTTTTTCCTCATCATGTACAGTTCCATAAATATCTATCATGTTATCCTTAAATTGCCTTTTCCCTAAGTTAAAAACTCCTCAAAAATGAAATGTTCCTTAGCCATTCAGGCTATCTTTTTGTATTATCTTTAATTCTTGAATATTCTTTCTGAAGTGTGCCATTTTACAGCTACTTTTATCAATGTTTTCACTGATGTATTTGTTATTGCTAGATATTTTTCTGGGTTTGTCACCTGTCATTCACTCCTAGCACAGTATATGGAAAGTCTAGAATTTCTGTCCTACTTATATGTCACTTTCTTTCTTTCTTTGAATGGCACATGCAAAAATTTGGAACATTACTTTTTATAACTGTACTATATCTTTGTCAAATCACATTTTTCACAGCTAAGAAACACAGCTGTAATTATTCAGCAACTTTTAACTTTATCAAAAAATGGAGAAGAATGATATACCCATGTATCATAAGATACTTCACAGCAGGAGTGGTATGCTACCGGTTCTGTCCAGCTCTATAGAACCGGTAGCTCTGAAGAGCAGCAGACACCAAACCAGTTCTGTGTTTGCTGCTCTTTGGCCCACCCGCCCTCTTACCTGTCCTTTATTTGTTGCCTTTTCAACCTCAGCTGCTTTGCAAGGCACAGTTGAGGTTGAAAAAGCAGGAAAAAAGAGGCTTTTCAAACACTGCGCACCTGCGCGCAGCACTTTTCAGCTGTCCGGGCAGCACAGCGAAAGGATTTTTTACACATGCATGCAGCAAAATGTAGTCACTGAACTGGTAGTAACACTGGTTGAATCCCACCCCTGCTTCACAGTCCTGTATATTCAAAATATTACAGCAACTTTTTGGAGGGAATAATTAGTCCTTCCTCTCCTTCCTCAATATAAGTAATCCTTCACTTACAACAGTTCATTTAGTGACTGTTCAAAGTTACAATGGCAGTGAAAAAAGTGAACTTATAAACATTTTTCACACTAACGAGCATTGCATATCCCCATGGTCATGTAATCAACATTCAGATGCTTGGCAACTGGTTCGTATTTATGATGGTTGCAGTGTCTTGGCGGGGTCATGTAATCAGCTTTTGCAACCTTCTGACAAGCAATGTCAATTGCCAGATTCACTTAACAACCCTGTTCCTAATTGAACAACTGCATTAATTAACAGCTGTGGCAAGTAATGTCATAAAATGGGGCAAAACTCACTTAAATGTCTCACTCAGCAATAGAAATGTTGGGCTCAATTGTGGTCATAAGTTGAGGTCTATCTGTATTGTTGATAACATTTAATAAAACTATTACTGTGCAGTTATTTTATTATTATCTACTATATGTAGAGTCTTAGTAAGGTATGATAACATCTTATTTAAAAAATCATATCAATTTACTGCTCAATGGAATTCTGCAAATACAAGATACAAATAAGAAATAACAGAATATCAATCTCCTTTTCTTCCAGACAGCTACATTTCTTTTCATCAAGTACCGCAGCATACTTAACCAGGCCAAATAAAGAATTGGCAAATGATTTTCTACAGCAATGCTAACTTTGGATAGCACTGATCCTGTTAGACTTTCTTTTTTTAATGGCTTGGCATCTTGTGTGAATCCTGAATTGGCAAATTCAGTAATCATACTGCATGTTTATGTGAGTACAGCCACAAAGGAATAATTTATCATTTTCATCCTCTATTTTGATGAAAACTGTTCTTTGTTATTCATTTTGTGTGGTCTATTAATTCTTCAGAAATCAGACTAATGGCAGGGGAAGCTAGACACTGACTGCTTGGAAAGAGCTGTCCTGTGGCAAACCCACATCAAGTTTTTTTCTCTAATCATATAATGTTAAGTCACGATTTTCCACTCTTGGAAGCAGAAATTTTTAAACAAAACAAACAATATATTGATGTCACAACTCTGATAAGCCTACCTAGATATAACAGGAAAAATGCATTACATGGTGAAGACTGTAGGGAGCAAATGTCTATGGAGATTCTCAGTCATTCAAATCATGGTTGTCCCAAAGGTGTTTCTTTTTCCTCAAGAGGCAACTGGATATTTTGCTTCTCATCCAAGAAGTTTCTTCAGAGCTGAAAAAGCTGAAGAAGCTTCTTGGATGAGAAGTAAAACGTCGCCAAAGAAAAACCAGAAAGTCCAGCTCCACTTTTACTTGTACAAAGTGAGTCATCCCATTTTTGTTGCCAATTTGAATTAAAGGAATGTTTTGGTTCTATTACTGGGAGAAGATTGATTAGGATCAACCACGAGACCTTTCAGTCTCTTGTAACGGTTTGACATTAAGTAACTTCGGTATTTCTTAAAGTACCATGAGACAGCCAAGTCTTGCCAGAGATCAACAATCCCACCCTGAGAGAATTTTGCAGAGTTTTATATGAAAATGACAACATCCCATAAGATTTTATATTAGCAAATCAGTGTAAGGTCTGCTGCTTATTTAGATCATTTTAATGTTTAAAAATATTGTTTTAAGTTTTAAAACTTAAATCCAATATTTCACAGACATAATTTTGAGGATATCATGGGATCCCTGATACCCATGAGTGATATGCCACCAAACTATGCCCAATAATATGACACAGAGGGCTAAAATAGGGGAAAATCTTATCTTTCTTACTATTGTTCAAATACAAGCACCTCCACTGGTACAAATGATATTTATAAAGGCATACAGTTGGACTGTATCAGCCACTATATCATCTTATTAGGAAGGGAAGAAGAACTACCAAGATAATCAAGCCAACAATACTCAGAACCATTGAAATACCATGATTGCTGATTTGCTTTCTGCCTCAAATAAGTTGCTAATTAATTATGCAGTTCAATGCAATTTAAATCACTGAGAAAGATGGAGTTCATGAAATTAATAGAACAGAATATGATATGGACACAAACTAATATTTTAGAAATTTTCTATAATCTTCCACAATCTGCTATGGCCATGCACCGACCTCACTATGATGTGGCACATGAAACTGCCTCAGTCACATCAAGTTATGCCTTGTTGTGACAGCATGACATAACCAAGTGCAAATAAGGACAATGAGAACAAACCTCTGAGGCAGAAAAAGTGCAGTCTTTCTCTTTGAGTCTCTTTGTATTACAGTTTTTAGTTTTGTGACTACATCAACACCCCTGCCGATTAATCTCAGGCCATGCATGAGCAGAAGTAGGACTTCATAGGCAAGCTTCAAGGCTCTCCTTATATCCTTGTACAACAAAGAAATGAATATAGTTGCAAAAACTTTAAAACTTTCATGACCAATAGAGAATGACAAGAAAATTCTAATTTTGAAACACAACTTTCTTCTTCTGTCATAACACAAAAATGTAACGTAACAGTTCTCTTAAATAGTATTAGAACTTCATATTATTATCATCAGCTTAAAATATTTGTGAAGATCCAATACCAATACCTTCTTCTATTTTATCCATATCCAAATTTGTGGAGAAAATAGCACTTAGATACTGTTAAATCCCTTATAGCACTTATATATTGTTTTAAAGTGCTTTACAGCCCTCTCTAAGCAGTTTACTGAGTCAGCACATTGCCCCCAACAATCTGGGTCCTCATTTTACCCACTTTGGAAAGATGGAAGACTAAGTCAACCTTGAACCTGGTGGGATTTGAACAGCCAATAGTCAGCAAAAGCAGCCTGCAATACAGCACTCTAACCACTACGCCACCAAGGCTCTATCATCCCAAAATGAACAACTGAACTGGAAAGATAAATCAGAATTCCATATGACACTCAATCTGCTACATCATGCTCATTTTAAACATGGTTTTAACATGAGAACCTTAAGACTAGAAAAGTCCTGCAAACACCTGAAGGTTAAATACAAATTATCTATACACTGAACAAAATTGTTAGAAATTTCACTGTTAAATACATCTGCACGATCCTTATTATAGTGACTGAACACTTTCATGCAGTGTACCGCAAGGGATTCCTATCAATGCCAGATATTTTTGCTTAAACCCACAGTTTATCCTTGCATGGATCTGAGCACTGGAGATCCAATCTAGGTGGTGACAGAAAGCAACATGGAACCAGCTCCCTATTCACCTGTTGGCTGATAATATTCTAATCCAAGCACAGAGACACTTAGGGAAGTTATGCATGCACTTAGGTTTTTACAGAAGCAAGAGCTGGTATAATATTACTAGTAAACACCGCCTCTGACATCCAAAGCTGTATAACACTTTTTTCTTGTATAGAGAAAGCTGCACATAAGGTCTCACTTTCTGGCTCCAGGCCTAAAATTTTAACAACTCACCAATACAGACATCCCCTGAAGCATGAAACCAGCCAGAGAAATTATACTCCAAACTATTTCTGACTGGAATTCTAATTCCAATGCTCAGGTAGGGTAAATATAGGGTAGACATAGAAACAAAATGCACATAATTCCAACATAAATTGTGTCCAGAAAAGATGCAGGTTTTACACTCCGTTGTTGTTGTTGTTGTTGTTGTTTTTTATGAAGTACAAACCCCAGCATGAAAACAGGAGTGAAACAAGACAGACTTTTAAGCATGGATGTCTTAAAGCAGGAATGGATCAATTTCAGTCTTGAGTGATCTATTCCATCATCCCCACCAACACCCCAGAATCCCTGTGGTTATATGGTAATGTATTTATATGGTAGGAGGAAGCAAGAGCAAGATCTCTTAACAGCTGAAATATAAAACCAACCTGCACTAGCTGCTCCTGACTATGTACTCTTGCTAGGCTAAGAATTTTAAACATAAAAGACCTAATTGGAGCAGATTGAGCTCGCATTCGGCCAGTATTCTTTATAAGGGTCCCAGCATCCGCCAGGTCGGAAGAGATCCACAATATACGACCAAAATGTAGTACAAAAGACTACATTTTACTTCCTGCTCACCAGCAAATTTGCCTGAGAACCCTTCTTGAGCAGAATGCATTCAAAATATGGTTTTCTTACTGTGTGTTGCAAGACCAATTCCCGTCTCAATTTACAGGACCAAACACCGGTTTTAAATGCCGGCGTGTTCCCCTTGCACATTCAAAACTGGCAACCAAACTTTGTCCAAGACGGTATCCAGGGATAACGGGAGTTCACGCCAATCCGATTTTATTTTTTTATTTTATTATTTTATTTTTTCCTAGCGGGGACCCCGCGTTGCCGTCGGCACTCATTTCCCTCTCGCCTCCACGAAAGCCCCGATCTCCCTTCGACCTCGGACCGGAAGGGCAAAACGGTTTAAACACAACCCAACCCACCCCACTGCCCCCCCCCACCCCAAACAAACAAACAAACAAACAAACATGAAGAAAACGCCACCCAAATCGTGGAGGGGCAGAGACGCAGAGGCTGAATTGAAGCGGGATGCCTCTGCAACCGCGAGCTGCTGCTGCTGCTCCTGCCGCCGCCGCCGCCGCCGCTGCTACTAATAGGATGCGCCGGCTCTGTCTTGCGGTTTGAAGGCTCCGACGCCTCCCGAGCGGCCGCCCGCATCAGCTTATCTCGTCAGAGCTGTCGACTGCTTTCGCTTGCTTGGCTGGCTGGCGAGTCTCATTTGGGAGCCTCGCTCAGCTGGTCCTCCCAGGCGAGGCGGCTGCTGTTGCCCTTTTCACGCAGCAGCAGCCCCAGCTGAGGAAAAACAGGCAGCCGGGAACGGCGTCTCCCTCTCCTCCTCCTATCTTTCTTTCTTTCTTTCTTTTTTTCTTTCTTTCTTTCTTTCTT
>BLBF01000017.1:1854383-1896000 GCA_015471245.1 Laticauda colubrina | reverse complement strand
TAGATTTATCATTATTGTTATTAGTTAGATTTATTATTATTATTATTGTTGTTGTTATTTATTAGTTCGATTTATTATTATTAGTTAGATTTATTATTATTATTAGTTAGATTTATTATTATTGTTGTTATATTGATTGATTGAATGATTGATTGTTTGATGGCGGCTGCAAAACGAAAAGCGCAACCTCCCTGTGGCTTTTGCTCAAAGTATAAACCTTGCGAAATATGGTGAGGTATGGTGACGCTGCCCAGGCGGGAAAAAAAGGGGTTGCAATGAAAAAGTGACGAAGCCTGAGAAGAGGATCTGCTACGACGCGTGCAGGAGCAGCTGTCTCTTGCTGCAAGGGGAGCAGAAAGGGGAAAGTGAAACGGGCTCGTTCCGATCTTTTGACGCCGAACCGGGGTCACGAATCCGGACCGATCCACAGGAAGCTGTTGGGAAGCGACTTACGGAGCTGCAGCGCCCCTCCGTGGAATGAACGTGATAGAAAATCACCCTTTTCTACGACAAAGAGAAAGGAGTTAAAAAGAAATTGACTCCTGGATGCTTTTGTGTAGTTGTTGTGCTGTCCAGCCAGTGTATGGGAGAGAATTGAGTAGTTAGAGAGCAATTGTGAGCTGTCCAGTTGTCTTGGCAGCAATGGAGAAGTGATTTCCATCCACTTCCTCCTTCCAGGTGGTTTCCCCCCCCCCCACTCCTCTCCCTTCCCTGGCAGCTTTGAGTCCTTAGATTGACAAGTAATTTTCCATCCAGCTGGACTCCACCCTGTTTATTTTATTTTATTTTTCTTGATTTTTTTTTTTTTTTTGAATCGGGTCCAACTCTCGAAGTCTGCCTGGACTAGTCCCTGCAGTTTTCTTGGTAAGGGGTTTCAGAAGTGGTTTGCCATTACCTCCATCCTAGGACTGAGAGAAAGTGGCTGGCCCAAAGTTACTGAGTGCCGGGCTTCATGCCCAGGATAGAACCAGAACTCACAGTCTCCCTTTTGTAGCTTGATGAACTACAACACCAAACTGACTTACCTTGTTTAGGTGCATACAATATGACCTGGGTGTTAGCCAGTGATGGGATTCAAAGAGTTTTACTACCGGTTCTGAGGGCGTGGCTAGGTGGGTGTGGTGTGGCCTGGTGGGCGTGGCTTGGTAGGTGTGGCAGGGGAAGAATACTGTAAAATCTCCATTTTCATCCCACCCCATATACGTGTCTACTTTGTTAAGGGTTATAATCACTACAAGGGAAAGGAAGGGAAAGGGAAGGAAGGGAAAGGAAAGAAGGGAAGCGAACAGACCAGAAGGGAAGGGGAAGGATAGTGTAAAATCCCCATTCCCTTCTCGCCCCACGAAACAGCTTTTTGGCTCCTGCGCAGGGCAACAAAAGAGGAGCCAGCCGATCAGCTGGGACTCGGGAGTCAGAGAATAGATGGGGGCAGAGCCGGTCAGAGGTGGGATTTGCTGGTTCTCCAAACTTCTCAAAATTTCCGCTGCCAGTTCTCCAGAACTGGTCAGAACCTCTGAATACCACCTCTGGTGTTAGCCCACAGAGGACCCGATTGTCGATTATTCTGCTGTTCCTGGAGAGATTGTGGCTTAATTTAGCTCTTCATGGAAACACTTGTGGCCGGCCCATTGGAAGATTAGTTAACTCTGAAAATCAGTCAACTTTCTGGGTGACAATCTTTCCGGTATTACAATAAAGCTATATACCCCACCACGAGATTAATTGTGGAATAGGAAGGGATTACTTTCATGCCCTCAGTAACCAATCCCTTGAGAATAAAATACAGCACCTCAGGCTTGTTATAAATCTATTTGTCATTTTATCAGCCTCAGCACCCTGCAGGAGCTAGAGTGTTGAGTCTGTGCCCAGAAAATCAAATTGAAATGAAATGAAATCTGTCAAACAAATCACTCAGCTAAGTTTGCTACCAACATTAATATACCAAATAAAAAAGATAGTCCATGTAAACCAGCCAGAACTGTGGGAGATATAGAAAGATTTTAGAATTGTTGCTGAATACTAGAGGAAGCAAGAGAGGCAAGTCATAAAAAATGGTGGTTTGGGGTGGAGCAATTTAATGTAGCAGTTGAGGTGCTGGTCTAGAGATTGTAAGTTCTAGCCCAGCCTTAAGCGTGGAAAATCAGCTGGGTGACTTTGGGCCAATCACTCACTCTCAACCCTACCCATCTCACAGGATCATTGTGGGGAAAATAGGAGGAAGGAGTATTGGTATGATAACCATCTTGAGTTGTGTATGGGGGAAAAACAGTACGATAAAGATACTCTGAAAAACAAGCGGTTTGTGGACCATGCAAAACACATCTGTGTTTCTGCTTCACAGTTGGCTGTTTTGCGATTTAAAACAATATTGCAGTATGGAGGATATGTAGAGTAACATGTAGACAATAATCTACCTTCCTATTTTCCATTATAGTACATTTAGAAAAATTATACATGGCCACAGAAAGAGAGAAACAAGGCTGCAATTGCCTTCTGTTTGTCAGATTCAGGCCAGCATCCAGCACAAAGTTCGATTAGATGGCCTCCAAAACCACTCTAATTCTAAGATTCTAGAGATATGCTTCACTGTGCAAGGCATTGCGCTATCGATAAATCTAATTAAAATGTGTTCTGTGATATCTAAGAAACAGCACATATGCTTGTCTCAAAACACAGGGCACGGAAGTATGACCTTGAAATGCTGTGTATACGGAATTTAATCCTATTTTGAACAGTTCCCTAGTGAGAGAGTGAGGATTCCTTTTTGTTCAATTTGCTTCTTGCCTAATAATTGAATTACATGTCCACAGTTTCTCTGAGATTCCTTCAGTCCAAACAAAAAATGGAACAGAATAAAATGCAATAATTAACCGCATCCAGAAGATCAGTCCATGCTATATATCATTATGCCCAAGATGCCATTGAGATGAGAAGGGCATGTTCCTAAAGCGGAGGAACAATTTGCATTCAATGCCAATCAAATTGCTTAATTACAAGTAGTCTTCACAAGTGGGATCGTAATGTTCATTGCTAAGCAAGGGGGTTGCTAATTGAACCATGCTGGATTTTATGACCTTTTTTGCTACCACAGTTAAAGTGAATCACTGTTGTTAAATGAATCATGTGGTCATCCAGCCTCCCCCATTGGCTTTGCTTGATGGAAACCTGCTAAGGAAGGTTGCAAATGGTGATCACACACATCCTCAAGGTCCTGCAGTCATTGTAAATACATGCCAATTGCAAGCATCCAAATTTTGATTATGTATCTGTGGGGATGTTGCAATGGTTGTAAGTGTGAGAACCAGTTGTAAAACATTTTTTTCAGTGCCATTTTAACTTCCAATGGTCACTAATTGAATTATTGTAAGTCAAGAGCTACCTGTACTTCTGCAGCACAACTGGACAATATGTGCCTGGGAGCTGCATGTACTCCCAATCCCATCCAAAAATTCCTGGCATTTTTTGCTCCTTCCACAGCTTCTCAAGTTTTTCTAGAACAGGGATGTCAAACTCACATCATCACGGCAGCATCACATGATGTATTGGGACTTTTTCTCCTTTTATTAAACTGGGCATGGGTGTGACCAGCGCATGACGCCTCCGGCCCATAGGTTGAGAGTTTGACAGCCCCAAAATTCAGGTGCTTGTGGTGTTTAGTATAACATGTTTTCTTTTTAAGTAAAAACCTAGAAATTTATGCTGCCCCTGATGACATGAATGGTTGTAAATGGAAGGCTACATGTGTGTATTTTATGCAGCACCCATGTGATACATGCACATTCTTACAATGTTCAATAGCTACCTTTCTGATTACCTTTTTGGTAAAAGTTGAGCTTTCATATTTCTGTTTTTTCATGTCCTGAGTGAGATTTTCTCACTACCATTCTTACTCAAAGAGGCAAACATACAATGTATTCCAACAGCCATTTAGAAATCAACACAATACTTTAATTTCAAACAAAAATCTGAAAACATTTCCACTGGTAGCAAAAATAGTTGATTTCAAATTCTCTTCTGTAGAAGGGGAACTTTGTGTGTATGTGGGGGTGGGGGGGTTGTTTAAGTTTATGTTGTGAAAGCATGTTCTCTGAGTAGCCCTCAGAGAGCCAAAGATTTCTCTCTTCTGATAATAGTAGCTAAAGTTCTATCCAGATTGGATATAACTTAATCCCACCAGCTGAATGGGAGGTCTGGGGCCAGCTATCAAAATATATCATGATGTACATTGTGAACATAAAATGGAAGCAAATGAGAAATAAAATCCCCATTACTGGTTTCTATGAAGGAAGCAAAATATGAAAATGTCACAAACTAACTTGGAAGAATGTCTGCTCAAAAGTGCAAACAGAGCTCTTGTTTAGAGATGTTTGAATGCTTTTATGCATGCAGTTCTGCTTATTAATATATTATTTGCTTTAAAGCTCAAGCATCAGGGCACATTATTACAATGGGCCATGTAACTTCATTAGCCTTGCTAATAATGGGCCATGTAACTTCATTAGCCTTGCTGATATCACCAGTTAGTCAAATTGGATTGGGTTTACAGATTTTAACTTCTACCATTTTAGCACATGATTTTTAGAACAGGTTCCTTTGCAATTTTTTAATTTAGAAATATGGGATATAAAAACCAACATCCTGGTTGTTGAATTAACAATTTTACAAACTAAGAGTTGTTCTGATTTGAGTGAAATCACATATTTGGTTATAGACTTCCCTTCCCAAATGTAAAAAAAATTCTGTCAAAACTAAGCTAATAATAAGAATAATAAGGCTAAATGCAAGATATTTCTTCTCATCTGTAGCTTCGCCAGCCCAGTCATCCCTGAGCATCAGAGTGGAAAAGAAGGAAATGACAGCAAGAATATGTCACTATGCTGGACCTTTTTCAGATTGCTTTGGGTGATAAAATTAAGATGGACTGAGAAACAGAAATAATGTGCATTTTACACATGCCTGCCCATTCTTGAAAACTGGAGTTATGCCCCTGTGATCTAGCCATGGAAGCAGTGAACATCACATTGAAATTACGACTGCTTCTACCAACAGAAACCATGTAGGTGTACTGAGGGTTACTGTATGGAAAATGTCTGTACACCAATTCCCACCAACACTAAATAAAGCTTTAGCAATGTAGCTCTTAAAGGATTCTGCCTTGTCATCTACAATTACACCACACCAACAAAGCTTTTACATGTGCATTTCATCTACCTCATTCTAGTATCTTATCAGATATGGTTAATGTGTCTTCTGATATGCCTGCCATCCTACCATCCAAAACATTCTGCGAAGAACACGTACCTTGCCAGCATTTTGTGAGACTCACTAACACTAGCAAGGAAAGGTGAATGCTTAAACCTCCTCCTCTAATTAATATAACTTGATTGGCAGTGGGTACAATTCACAGGAGAAACAGTAGAAAGGATTCCATTCTGTGGAAGACCACTTTACTTGTCCGCTGTCCCATAAGCCCTTCTCTCTTGGGAGGAATTTATGCTTTCTTTCTCACCTTACTTCCTCCATATCCTTCATGGGTAAAAAACAAGAGTGCCATGAAAGTATGTAGGGTGGGATACAAAATAAACATAATCACAAAAAACAGGTGAAGCCCCTTTTATTCCTTCACTTTGCTTCCAAGCTCCAAATATCCTTGACTAGAGACAAAAAACTCCCAAACAAACAGTTACAAGGAGGAAGTGCCATTTAAATTATAAAGAGTAAGAAACAACACAAACTAGGCAAGATAAGGCCTTGAAGATGTCCACAGATATCAGTACACACACTGGGAAGGACGCCAAACTCAAAGACAAGCAATAAATGAGAGATATGTCCATGCTTTATTTCCAGCAGTCACTCGTATGCATGTCCATCCTCTTATCCAATTGTCGCAGCTGCAGCCCATGATGAGGATCAAAGCCCTCTCCTCCCCAGTAGATCATGTATCTCCCTTATCCTCTCCTCCCTCCATGCCCTAGGATGGAGTGGGGATGGGCCTGAGTCCTCCTCTGACTGCCCAGCGGCCTTTTGCCCTTCCCCAGCCTCCTCCACAACCTCCGGAGCCACACTTCCACTCCCTGTCAGCTGTTCCTCCTCTTCTTCAAAGTCAGTCTCCACCAGGGGCATGACAGTATCATACATACATCCTCTTGCACCAACTTCTTGCAGTAATGGCAGAGATCTTCACAGTGACTACTGCTGCTTTTTTTCTGTCTTCTGTAGAAGCACATGCAAGAATGGACAGCAGGAAGCCAATACACTAGTGTTGAAAGGGGCTAATGGAAGGTTGGCACCAGTGGTGGGATTCAAAATTTTTTACTACCAGTGTGGGCATGGCTTGGTGGGCGTGGCAGGGGAAGGATCCTGTAAACTCCAGTCAGAGGTGGTATTTGCCAGTTCTCCAAACTACTCAAAATTTCCACTACCGGTTCTCGAGAACTGGTCAGAACCTGCTGAATACCACCTCTGGTTGGCACATTCCAGCCCCTGACCACCTCAGTGCAAAAGGCTTTGCTAAAGCACCATCCACCAAGCAAATAATGATTTGTGATGCCAGAAAGCAGAAAGCACCCATTCCCCATTGGTTCAGATAAATCCAAAATAAGCTGCCGGGGCTTTGAGCTGGGGATGAAAAAAGAAAAAGGCTACAGCACATGCTAGTGAGGCATTTTCAGACTAATAGTAGGACTGTTAAGCATTGTTTAGCATTGTTAAATGCATCTCTCAAGCACTGTCTTAACTGATCAGTTGTTTGCTTTAGTGCTTTTCTTGTGTGTTGCTGTGAGAGGAGTAACAAAGTCTCGAAATAAATCAATTAGATAAACAATATCCAACCCAGATCTTATGTAATCAATTTTAAAACTGTCTCAAAGGTTACCAAATTAATTATTAAAATTTTGTGGATTTTAACAGTCCACAAAAATGGCATACAATGTGATACTTAGATTTCTGCTAAAACATAAATTCCATGTGGTACAAAGTCAGATAAAGAGTGCTGAAAATCATAGTATGCTGTAACTATACAGCTGAATTTTTGAATAATGAAGGCAATTCAGTGAACTTCCAGCCCTTGTCAACGAATCTGACCTTTTTCATATAAAATCTAATATACAGAGAAAGATAAAATCAGAATATAAGTCCAAACATAATTAATCTGGAAGTGACACTAACTGCCCTGCTAATGCTCCAGGTGTTTTTTGTTTTGTTCTTATATGAGATCAAGTATTAAATAAATACCATAATTAGCAAATTCATTTAAGACTCCATACATTATCTTGAGAATTTGAAGCATTTAACTTTGGACAAGTTCTCCTTTGAACAAGTTCTCCTTTAGGTTGTGCAAGCCACATTTCCTGAGGGGTTGACTGAGACTTTTTAGGTCAATTTGAGAGGTCTCTCCCCATCCCCCAAGACAGAGCTACTGTAGCTGCAGAAAATAAATGTTATAAACTAAAACAGTTTGACAGACAATATATTATTAGATAGCCAGGCTCAGATTTGGGCAATATGTTGCCACAATGCCTACTAGATCAAAAAGTTATAGTTCCCAGACTCAGCTAGTAGATAGATACACATTTAACAGCATTTGGACTTTTTTTTGGCTTGCATTTCCTAACTTTGAATGAAAGGCTTGACTGTGCTATACACCTGAATCTTTTGTTGTTGTGAATTGTGAAGATGAAGGCCTTCTGAGAGTCAATATTGAAAGGAGGGAGGGTTTGCTAGGGGTGTACATTGCCCAAGAGTAGAGCCTAAAGTGAAAGCAGCTTCTTTCAGAAAAATTTGGAATAGTTCGGTAATTAGGCTTGGGTTTTTTTCTCGCATGTAGTACATGTTCTATCTTTTATAATTACTGGCTGAATGTATAAAGACAGACAGGCAAACTCTACAAAGTCTTCCATACACAGTTTCTTTACTGGATTATATAAGGCATCCTCAAAGTAACTCACGGTTATGTTGAGATCCATCTAATGTCCAATTCTTTGCATAACTGACTTCAAAGTGTAAAAGAATAGTGATCTTTCATCCCATAACGAAGGAGCAAGGGGGTGGAATACCAGCACGTTGCTGGGGTACAGGCAAGAGTGAAGGAAACTCCCCCAACCCAACCAAGGGTCAATTCAGTGACCAATCAGGATTACAGATGTGACCACATGACATGAACTACATTTCCCAGGATGCATTAGCTACATTTACCAAGAGGAATTCTCTTAAGGGGGCACCTCCCAATTCTAACTTAATTATCTCAATTACCATTAGCTATATACTGTCTGGACAGCACAGTTCAAATAAAACAGTCTTGCAACAAGTGGTTTGGACAGCTATTCACCTTGGCTTTTACATCCAGTCTGAATCATTGTTGAATTTGCCAAAGGCTAGATCTATATAAAATGGAAACAGGATGACTATCCTTAATCTCTTCCTCTCTCTATGATCCAGCTCTCAATTGTGTTGTCTCTTCTCTCTCCCTGTCCCCCCGCCCTGCAAGTTGGAATGTGATCCCTCCTTCCTGGGAAACTGCTGCATTACTGTTGTCCAAGGGTGCAAAACCAATTTCATTGAGGGCTGCATCAGGGTTATGATTGACCTTGGAGGACCAGGCGGATGTGGCCAACTGGGTGGACATGACCAGCTTGATGTCACTCACTGGGTGTGGCCGACTGGGTGGGTGTGGCCGACTGGGTGGGCATGGCCAACTTGATGCCACTCCCCAAATTGCTGGCATGTTTCCTCTTCGCTTTGGGTAGACAGGGCCGAAGCCATGCTGGCCTGATGTTGCCTCTTCACATTGGGTAGACCAGGCCGAAGTGATGCAGGTCGGTCCCTTACATTATCCAGGATGGCCCCAAGGGCTGGATCTGACCACATCTGACCAGATCTGGCCCATGGCCCTTGTGTTTCACACCCCTACTGAAGTCCATTATACTATTTCCCTCTTCCTAGATACATCCCATTATAGAGAGGGAGAGATGGCTTGCACTTGTTTCCATCTGGGATATTTTTTTCAACTATTTCATTTAATTTACATCTGGAATTTCTTTGTGGTCTTCCATCCAGGTGCTAGTCACATCTGGTGCTGCTCAAGGTTCATAGGTGTTGACACCTGCTGTGATTTTATGGAAATAAAGCTGCCTTATTTGACCTCCTTTTTTATTCTTCTCCCTGTGCTGTACACTGTCTCTTCACTCTAAATTTCTAAGAACAAAATTTCTAGAATTGCTAGCCAGGATTACCAAGGCAGCAGGAAAGATTCTTCCTCTGTGTATAAAAGAATGGGGATTGGTCATTAGGGAAGGTTTTAGAAGCCCTTTGGCTTTTAACGTAAAGTCACACAATGATCTTCTTTCTGAGTGATGGAATGAAAACTGGATCTAGGGCCATTTGTGCTAAGCTGGTTGTTTTGTCCAGGCTCTGCTTTGCTTTGGCTGCAATTCACACAAGCTAAATTAAAAACAATGACTTCTAAATCTCAGTGTCTGGCCTCGCACAGTGTATTAAGCCAAAAGCAAACAAATCTCTTTATAGTTGAGCATAATGTGTCTGAACCCAGCCAAGGATGAGGGTGACCCAGACACCCAGTCTTACGGAATGAGCTGTACACTAGGTTTTGAAATGCTTTCCCACTCTGTTTCAGCATGCACTCGTATGTCCAAACATACTTCAACTGAAAGAACACATGTTTAGGATTCTCAAGACAGTAAGCACAAGCCTAACAGTATAAATATAGACACTGTACTCTAGAGTACAGAGATGACCTGAGAAACGATAAACAGAGACAGCTAGTGGAACATGGACTTAGGCCAGGAAAACAATAATTCATGGAAAAGAAACTCAAGATGTCTCCCCTTGTTACAAGAGGGAGGAAGGCCAAACACTGCCTTTCAGGATTCTGTTATTATAGTGTATATCAAGAGAAATCTAGTATTTTTTTTAAATAAAATTGGTTTTCTGATCTGACCTACTTCAAGGGCTGATATCAATCTTGGATTATTTCCAATTCCTTTCCGTGTATACCAAACAGGATAATATTTATTTCTCACACTTTCTTGTTCTCTTGGGCTAAGCTCATGTTTTACTATATGTACTATGTGTAAAACATTTTAGAAGCATTGTAAATGGTGATGAACAAAAGTGGAAAATCTGTTCTGGAAGAGAAGTTATCTTGATCTCTAGGCATTTTTGGTCATAACTTCATTCAACTCTCTCATCTCCTTTCATAAACTTCTCAAAAGTGAATTAAATACCATCTTTCCTACCATCATCTCAGTCCATTGGGTAACAATTCTCCCTTGAGTTGTGGAGATTGCATTACCATATACTCTTGGGCTCTGTCACAGTGGGCTGCACTCCTAATAGGTTTCTGTGTTTCTGTCAGGGAAAGAACATAGAAAGGAAAGAGAATATATTCTGTAGTCTCAGCATTAAAGCTCCAAAGCCTCAGATCAGGGAAATCAGCTGGAGAAATAAGGATAATGGGTCCCACAATTTACTGGATCAAATGGGTAAGATAAGTGGTTTTTTACTTGCATATTAAGTCTTCAGAAATCCAGCATTCTAATATTATTACTGGCATTTTTGAGTACAAATAGAATTATTCCAGGGTGATTACTGCTCTATTGTAATAGGGTTACCCCAATCCAAAATATATGGCATCTTCTCAAGAATGAGGACAGAATTTTATTCATAGTAAGAGAGTTAACTAATCTGACCGTGCTTCTTCCTTTTTTTCCCTACAAATGAATTTTGGCAAGCAAAGTATTCCCTAAGCATTTTTCCTATTAGGATTATGATTGAATAGTATGCATAAAAGAATGGATTATTATTTTGCAAAAATTAATTAGCCACTAGTCATCAGATGGGAGTAAGGTATAATTTTTATAAGGAAACAAATATTATTTGTGCCAATGGCATTATGTCTTCCAAAAGCAAGACATTGCTGCCTGGTACCAGAAGTCATAAAATAATTTAAAAATGAGGAAAACTCCAGTCCTTTTGAGTTTTTCCTCCTTCACTGCTAACAACATTAATGTTTCCCTTTGAAGTTCCATTTGTCACAGTTCCACTTAGCTCTTTAGTCACACTTGCACTTTTTTTGTCAACTTCAGAACAAAAATAGGCACTTCTATATTTGCACTTTAACACATGTATTATATGTAATGAAGCAGGGGTGGGATTCAAATTTTTTAACAACCGGTTTTGTGGGTGTGGCTTAGTTGGTGGGCATGGCTTAAGTGGTCATGTGACCAGGTGGGCATGGCTTGGGGGTCATGTGTTGGCTGGGTGTGGCCAACTCAATATCAGTCACATTGAGGCACGCCTCTCCTCACCTGGCCTTTTGTGACTGTGGGGATGCTGCAACAGTCATAAGTGTGAAAAATGATCATCAGTCACTTTTTTCAGTGCCATTATAGCTTTGAATGATCACTCCACATAAGCAAAGTACCAGCAAAGGAGGAAAAAAAAACTCCAGAGAAGTTTCTGAGACAGGAAGTCTAGTCCTGCCAAGAATGTAATAAGGGTTAATGGAGAGGCAGTTTCTGTAAGCAACACCAGAATGTTTCCTTCCTGCCTTCCTTACAGGATTAGGCCAGTAATTTCTTCTAACATCCGGTTCTCTGAACTGCTTAGAATGTTAACAACTGGTTCTAGTGAATAGGTGCAAACTGGTAAAATCCCATCCCTGTAATGAAGCTTCTTTGGATTCACAGGGATTTTTTCATTATCGGAAGTCTAATTTGTATAACATATAAATGATACCTTTCCTATGCGAGTCCTCCTTTTTGGGCTTACCTTTCCCAAATCAAATGCTGGAAAATTATATTTTAATCAATGTCTACACCCTAAGCTCAAAAATTGAAGGTATGAAGGTTTTTCTGAATTTCACTTTTCTTTGGCTTGTCTTTTTTAAGATTAAATCAGCTTCAGGAATCCCTTTCTGGTTTTCAGCCCTTCCTCCATATCAGTGAAAATGATTGGGACCTATTCCGTCTTATCTGCTATTGACCCAGATTCAGATTGCTAAATTATATTACCATGGCTGTATGTTTAGCTTGGATTTGGCATTTTTATCCACCTACTGAATTCCTTCCAAGGACCTGGATAGACAGATGTTGCGTGACGCTATTAAGGTATCATCCTTTAAGGGTGTTAAGCTACTCCAAGTAAAGCTGCTCTTTGAAATTGGCTGGTGATGATTTTGTTGGTGCTGATAGTATTTAAGACAAACTTGGCAACTTTAAGACTTGTGGACTTCAACTCCCAGAATTCCTCAGCCAGCTAGTCTTTAAGTTTTGTGTTTACACAATTATGAAAGGCGTAGGTGGATTTTGTACGTAGGAGGTTTTCCTCTTGCTTGCAGTGGTAATTTGTGCATTCTGCCTTTATCTGTCGACATAAGGTGTGGTATTGGTTTTTAAAGCCATGCCGGCTGAGGAATTCTGGGAATTGAAGTCCACAAGTCTTAAAGTTGCCAAGTTTGGGGACCCCTGATCTAAAAGGTGGTCCAGTTGTTTCTGGATTGCACCCAAGGTGCCAATCAGTTTTGGTACTATCTTTGCTTTCTTTTGACACAGTTGTTCTACTTCTATTTGTGAATCTTTGTATTTTGTTATTTTCTCCAGTTTTTTCTCTTGTATTCTGCTGTCTCCAGATCCTGCTGTGTTATTATAATTATTGGTCCTCTGTTTCATTCTTCTCCCCTATCCAGCCCTTCTGAAATAAGATATTTTAAGGTTTTGTGGAAAAAAAAGACAAAGACAATAAATGTACAGGTTAGAAAGAGAAACTTTGTGGAACTTTTCACCTATAAAGAAAGAAAGGGCCGGGAGTTCCTCTCTTTCTTTTTAGAAAAAGACAAAAGAACAACCAACATTTCAGATTCTACTACCGATAGGAAGGAAACAAGGAAAACAAGCAAACATTTTAATCTTTTTCTGCTCAACCAGTTAAAAATAAAAACACTTTCATGGAAAGTAGACCAATACAAGGATCTAGGACAACTCAGCGCAACCAACTCAGTGTGGCCAACTCACCACAGCCAACTCACTGCGCCAGTTCATTGTGGGACCACTCACCACAGCCAACTTGCCATGGGACAACTTGCTATGGGACAAGTGTTACACTAATATGAAAGAAATGGTGGAATAGAATAATTTTTTTAAAATGGAAAAGGAGGGACAAAGTGAAATGTGAATGACAAAAAGTAAAATAATGTTTTAATTATTTTAAATACTTAAATTGAATTGTTGAATTGTCCCACAGTGAGTTGTCCCAGTTAGTTGGTCACAGTGAGTTGTCCCACTGCAAATTGGTTGTGGTGAGTTGGCCGTAGCAAATTGTCCCATTCCATAGCACAAAATGGCCATTGCAAGTAGAGTGGGAAGAGGAAACAGGATGTATGTCCCCTGACAACATATGTATCAGCCAATTGCTACAGAGCAGAGCATAGGAAGTGACTAGGGCTAGTTGAAATGCCCCTGTGGTCATGAGTGCAGGTGGGCTGCCAAATGTGACTACAGGGTGGTGGATACTGCAATAGCCATAACTTTGGGGATTGGTCATAAATCAGATTTCAGATTAACCGTGTTGGAAAGGACTTTGTAGGTCATCTAGTACAGCCCCCCACCCAAGCAGGAGACCCTACACCATTTCTGACAAAAGGCTGTCCAATCTCTTCTTGAAAGCTTCCAGTGATGAAACTCCCACAACTTCCAAAGGCAAATTGTTCCATTGGTTGATTGTTCTCACTGTCAGAAAATTTCTCCTCATTACTTAGGTTGAATCTCTTCTTGACCAGCTTCCATCCATTATTTCTTGTCTGGCCTTCAAGTGTCTTGGAAAATAACTTGCCCCAGTTCTCTGTGGCAGCCCCTCAAATACTGAAACTATCAACACTCCTATCCCTTTGTTTGGCCTTACCATAACTTTGTATGGGTGTCTACCTGTACATACAAAAAATAACTAACAAGTTTCATATACATTTTTAAAGTATTTTAAAAATCCATGCAGTAAGAGCTATAAAATTAGCATTTTGTTTTTTAAAAAAACTTGAGAAAATCAATTATCTTTACTTGGCACAAGACAATTTCCATATACAGTACTGACAATGTGTTTTCTTTGCCATCTGTTCTTAGGAGTACAAAACAATAGAAAAACATTTTCATTCTTACATGAAAAAGAACACATTTTTAAGAAACAGAAACATAGCTATAGCTTGGGCTTTCTTCCAGTGCCTTTGTTTGAATTTTTAATTTATCTCCCTCCTTGGTGCTATTCTGCAAGCAACTTAATTTCTCTGTCTTGTATTAGTATTTCTAACTCCCTCCCTTTCTTTCCAATTGGCATTCTGTCTTTATTTTGATTTTTATTGTGTTAAAACCCAGAAACTCTTATTACTGAATAATTTAACTCTACATTATTTGAGGAACATGAATTCAAAATATCAGGCAAGTTGTAGTATATTAGCAGGGCCAACTGTACTTGTTTATAATGAAGTCTATATTGCATGGGTATCCATCTTGTTGGGATATGGTGCATAGCAATTTTTCAGTTTTCTTTTTCTGGTGTTCTGGGTTGCTGAAGTGTATTTGTACTGTTTAATAATATTCTTATGCCACTCCTCTTGTCGGAGATTGGGTTGTTACTTTGATATTGGAGCACTTGGTTAGTATGGGTTGTTTTTCAATATATGGTTGTTTTGCAAAGATAGATTCATATGCTATATGATATATTTATATATATATATATATTCATATATTCATATATATTCATATATGATATATTCATATGGCAATTCATTTTTTGCATTGTCCATTCTTGAAGAATTAGAAAAATGTAAATATCTTAGCACTGAATATTGTTCAACAAAAAATATCAAATATATTGAGAAACGTTATATAGTAATTACATATTTTCCAGTGCATAACACCCAGAGGACATATAAGAATTATATTATAGAATTTCAATAAGAGACTAGAATGAATTTTTAACATTCCACCATTATAAAGAGCAGTGTTATTTCTTCCAAAAGTGCAATGATTTATGTTGTTAATATTAAATGTAATATGAAAAGATCCCTTAACTATCTGTAAATGCTGACCAACTTTTAGAGTTATTGGATATAAAATGGCTAAATTATAATGCGTAAAATATGTTGGCTCAAACAACTACAGGCCTTTGTTCTGAATCTTTTTTTTTTCTTATAAAAACATTCCTTTAAGCTATTCCTCCAGAATGTGAAATGTCTTCAAGAAATCAAATATTTCACACATAAGTTGAAATGGTTCCTTAATATTCCTTGTCACTTCTTCAGTTTTGTCAGTATGTTATGTTTTATACAAAATGCTAAAGTGGTAACTGGGATGCTTCCAGACAGATGACTACAGTACCAATCAAAAGACATTACATTCTGTCTTTCCTTTTTAACATTTTTCACTGGCAATAAGAATGATGGAAGCTTTGGAAGGAAATAAAGAAAGGAAAATTACAATGTCAGGACCTCCTACAAAATTCCATAAATGGCCTCCTGCAATATTATTATGATTGTTAATAATTGTTGAGTTAAAAAACCTAAATTATCCATAA
Organism: Laticauda colubrina; assembly: GCA_015471245.1. Lineage (NCBI taxonomy): Eukaryota > Metazoa > Chordata > Lepidosauria > Squamata > Elapidae > Laticauda > Laticauda colubrina. Next base: position 1,880,421 of record BLBF01000017.1, on the reverse strand, counting down.
CTGCAGTCTATGAGCCTAAGAAAATAGCCAAGCAATTCTGATTCAACTCTTCTGATATCTAAAGGCCTGGTCCCACTGGCCGACGGATGCAAAACATATGCATAAAGGACACAGCGGATGAGCAAAATTTCGGGGGTGGCTCCATCCATTGTCATCTGCTCCAAAAAGTGGCAAAAATTTGCATATACAGAACGGAAAAGAACAGACGTGGGTAGTATGTAGCGGGGATGTTAAACAGATGTTCATAGGAAGCCTAGCAGATGGAAGTGGATGTGGAAGGGATTCCGGAGGATAATTTTGAAGCGGACGAATAGCAGAGGAAGCGGATGCATCACGTACGCCTAAAGGAAAGAAAGGGGATACTGCGCGGATGTATATTGGATGCAAACCATTCACTGCGCATCCTTTCTATTTCCGTGCTACTAACGCAGTGTAGATGTTCCATGTACCTTTTGTTTCCTCCCTCTTTCCATTTTCAGTTGCATCGGATGTGAGTTGGGAGGATGCCCAGAGGATGCAGAGAGGATACAGCGGACATTTAACAGAAGATAAACGGACATAGAATGTTTGTTGCTCGTATGTCGCGGATTTACATCGTACATGGCAGAAAGTTCATCCGTTCACAAAGTTTTGTGCAGCTCAAAACTTCTTGCGTGGATGAAATCTCAGTGGACGGATGCTCGAGGGATAGAGCGTATGAAACACGTATGCAATGAGTACACAACGGATACATAGCGTTTTCCAATGGATGGCAACGTTTTACATCCTCTTTGCATTCGTAAGTGCAGTGGGACAGGGCCTTTAGTTTTAGCAAAAAGGAGATGTGTCACAGCAGGTAAAGACAGGGATGCAATACAGGATATGCTTAAAGATCCTGAAGACATCCTACACAAAAAGAGTTGGTGGCAATTCTACCACTTTCTTGCTTTTGCTGTCCTAATTTGTGTAGGGGAGGGGGTGTTCGATATAGCAAGGGCAATTCAAGACACTCCACTGCTGGAGGGAAATGAGAAGATGTGCCAGTAATCAAGCATCCAGATGATCTTCTAAAGCAGATCCATAATGACAGACAGGATCTCACTGAACAAAGGCAGCCAATGTGGGTAAAGTTTCAGATATGCCATTCCAAACTGTTCAGAGAGTTATAAAGAAGAGCTAGCATTTTGAACTCTGCTCAAGGAAAAAAAATGCTGCCAGGACAGTTTAATAAAACACAATAAGTGCCAGAAAAGTGTTCATGTATCAGCTCAGCAAGAATTTGTGTGCCACTGAAATAAAAGACAATAATTTCTAACAATAACTGTACAGATCATAACCAGCACTTCCTCAAATACTGTTTTTCTCAGTGAATTTCTTCAAAATAACCCACATCAGGGAATTGGGGTCATGGGATCAAAAACTCAAAAGCAATGTTTTGGAGCCTTTTGACTGGATTTGGAGAATAGTGCTAGAAAGCAAAGTTAAATATATATTCTCCAAGCTCCATGGCCCAACTAACATATGCACTTAAAGATCGCTTCCATCAATTAATACTGTTTTCAAATTATCTACCACCATTCTTCTGAAAAATTTTTTTATGCCGTTGAGACAGTCCTGTCTCCTCACAATTGTCTGGAGAAATCCCCAAAATTTTCTTGGCAAGATTTCAGAAATGTTTTGCCATTGCCTCCTTCCTAGGGCTAAAAGAGAGTGACTGGGTCCATGGTCACCCAGTTGGCTTTGTGCCTTATGAAGAATCTCTAAAGGCCCGGTCCCACTGCACTTACGGATGCAAAGAGGATGTAAAACGTTAAAAAAAGTTTTCCATCCGTTGGAAAATGCTATGCATACGTTGTGTACTCACTGCATACATGTTTCATATGCTCTATCTGTTGAGCATCCGTCCACTGCGATTTCATCTGCGCAAAAAGTTTTGAGCTGCACAAAATTTTGTGAACGGATGAACTTTCCGCCGCGTACGAAGTACATCCGCAACATATACGGGCAACAAACGTTCTATGTCCGTTATCATCCATTAAACATCCGCTGTATCCTCTCGGCATCCTCTGGCCATCCCCTCAACTCACATCCGCTGCAGCTGAAAACGGAAAGAGGGAGGAAACAAAAGGTACACGGAACGTCTACACAGCGTTAGTAGCATGGAAATAGAAAGGATGTAAGTGTATGCATCTCGTATATAAAGTATTCAGAATGGACAAAACATTTGTATCTGGGATGTATCTCGTATATTTAGGATGTCTGGAGTATGTCTAGAGTATGTAGAAGGAGTCCAGCAGCTGTGGTGTACAGACCTCTTCACCCTTGATCTTGGTCTTCAACATCATCAATTGTTCTCCACCATGGATGATGAAATAGTCTGTATGACAGTTGCGCTCATTCATCACCAGAACCAAAACCTGTTCAGACTGTTTCAAGTTTTACATAGAAGGAGAAAAAGGAGACATCCAAGAGCTGTGTGAGTCCAAGGATGGATCGGGAGAAGAATGGAGTTTGGACTGTTTGACCAGTTGATGGTGGAGCTGAGGAATGAAGACCCTCGTGCATTCCATCACTTCATGAGGATGCCACCAGCCATGTTTGACGAATTTGTAGAACGTCTGAGATCCAGGTTGACCAAGCCTAGCACCAACTTCCGTGCCAACCTGGACCCTGGACTGAAGGTGGCACTGACTCTGAGGCACCTGGCCTCTGGAATCACATACAAAAACATGCAATATGCATGGAGGGTGCCACACAACAGCATCAGCAAAGTGGTCAGAGAAGTGGTACAGGCCATCATTATAGAATACGTGGAGGAGCTCCTCAGGTGCCCCACCACTGAACAAGGCTGGAGAAAACTTGCAGAAGAGTGGTATCAGAGGTGGAACTTTCCCCACACTGTTGGAACCATAGATGGGAAGCACGTGGCCTGCAAAGCTCCAGCCAACTCAGGGTCCACTTATTACAACTACAAGGGCTTCTTCAGTATCATACTCTTTGCCATGGTTGATGCTGACTACAAGTTCATCCACATCAATGCTTCAGGCAATGGGTCAGCTTCAGATGGCCAGGTATACAGTGCAAGTGACCTCAAGGATGGGCTGGAACGCAACCTCATCATGGATTTTCCAGGTCCAGACCCCCTACCCAATGACACACAAGATGTGCCCTACTTCATCGTGGGGTATGACGCCTTCTCCCTCAGAACCTACCTCATGAAGCCATACAGTTCAAAATACCTGACCCATGAAGAGAGGATCTTCTTGTCCAGGGCAAGACGGGTGGTGGAGAACGCCTTTGGCATCCTGGCCAACAGGTTCAAGATACTTCTCACCACCATGCAGCATCACCCACAGACCGTGGGGAGCATCGTGGAAGCTTGCTGCATCCTGCACAACCTCATGCGCACCCACTACCCAGAGTTGCAGAACAGACTTGTCAGCCATCAACAAGGGAATGGGGACATGGAGCCTGGTGAATGGAGGCAAGGATGTAACCTGATAGACACTCTGGATGTACAAGGCCCCAACAGAGTTTCACGTGAAGGGAAGAAGCAGCGCAACCTACTGAGACACTGGTGCAACTCCCCAGCTGGAGCAGTGGAGTGGCAAGACAGGATGCTAGATGATTAATGGATACTTCCTTGAAGCTGTCGCATAACACTGATGAGATTGTGCCATGTATGTTGAGTGGTCCTACAATGAATAGGGCATTCATAAAGAGCTTTGTTTATTTTAAAATGTGTTGATCAGTGAATAAATTGTTATTGATATATGTGTGGCAGCTGGGATGGTGGACCATACTGTCCCACTATGGTTGCGCTGAAGGTTTATCTATCCCACAACTATCCTTATCTATTCCACAAGCATGCAAAGGCTTAACCATTTTTTCAAAGTTTTCACCAACACTTTATTAAGTAAAAAAAATGAACCAAGTAAACTAAATGTCTTAAGCAAAGATAACCTTTATTAACTTTCTTAGGTAAACTTTATGACTGTATTAAATAAGCAAAATGAACCAAGTAAAGTGTCTTAAGCCAAGTTAAACTAAGCAAGTAAACAACTCAGTCTCTGACACTATTCTCAGTCACTCTGAGTCATGTCCATGGTCTCAGCTGTTAAGCGGGCAGGGACTGTGGAGGTGGCTGTGGCTTGAGTGCTGGTCTGAGGCACCATTGGTGTGCTTGGCCCCGAGGGTACAACAGGTGGTGGTGTGTTCAGGAAGCTGTCCGAGAGCTGACTCAGTCCCGTGAGGTTGAGAGGCCCTTCATCAAGGACTTGAGATGTCAGGCCCAATACTGATGACAGATTGTCCAAGATGGGTGGAGGAAGGAGGAGTGTAGTGGGGCTGTATGGTCTGCAGCTGGGTGAGGACTGGCATCTGTGGCGTGCGATGAACCTGGGCCTGAACTGGGAAGTTCTGCTTCTGCTGTGGGAAGTCCTGGTACTCGTAGCCTTGGTAGGTGAGGGGCTGTTGAAAGCCATGGAAGGGCTGTGACATCGCCTGGGGTGGAGGAGCAGACCTGGACTGGGTAGGAGCAGCTTCAGCTGGGCCTTGAGGGTTGTGCATAAGTGCTGTGATCTTCTGCTTCATCACCTGGTACTGGGCCTCGGGCAGGTCCCTGAGGGTCTGGCTCAAGTAGGTGATGAAGGTGTTCCGGCCCGAAGATGCTCTGTCCAAGTGGACCAGCTGAGAGAGAAGTTCTGTGCTGGTATTCATTGTGTCCCTCATCTCCAACAGCACACTGTGGTCCTGGCCCTCCAGTCTGCCTCTCTGCCTGCATCCTCTGGAGCTGGGGGTGGGGGTGGGGGCGGGTTGGCCTCTGGTGGCTGCTGCTTCTTCCTCCATTTGTGACATCAGGGCGTCATCCTCCACGGGAACCTCCAAGTCTGCCGGCATGGGCTGTGTAGCTGTCGGGGGGGGTCTCTGCCGTGGGCCCTTTGAAGACACCTGCCTGGAAAAGGTAGCTGGCTCCTGGCTGGAAGAGGACTGTCTGTCTGTGGGCTGTCTGAGGGAGAGGGGTCTCAGAGGGGCTGCTCCTTGGTGGCGGATCTCACCCTCCAGGAAATTGCACTTGGCCATGATGTACATCTCCCAGTCAGTGAGCTTGACAGCGGCCTGCCCGGATTTCTTGAGGTGTAGCTTGCCATACCAGGTGTGCATGTGCTTCCACCATCCACGGAGTACTTCTACAGTGTACCCCAGGCTCTCTGCCTTGTCTCTCCAAGCTGCCTGCTTCTTCTTGGTGTCCCGATACAGTCTGTGACCCTTTCTCCAAAGGTACTCGTTCTCCCTCAGCCATTCCAGCACCTCATCCTCATGCTCCTCGGAAATGGTGTCCTGTTTCCTCTCTTCCTTCTTCTTCCCTTGCCTCTTCCTCCCTCTGGTAGGGGCTTCAGCAGGGCCTTCAGGGGCTTGAGCAGCAGGGCCTTCAGGGGCTTGAGCAGCAGGGTCTTCAGGGGCTTGAGTAGCAGGGCCTTCAGCAGCAGGGCTTTGAGGGCCTTGGGGCTGGTCCACCACAGCAGCAGCAGCAGCAGCAGCTTCAGAGTCAGTGCCAGGGGGTGGGATGCTGGTTCTGGCCTTCTTCACCTTGCCAGGGCTTGAACAAGTAGGCACAGGCTTCCTCTTCTTGCCTGACTGACGAACCATGGTGTTCCTGCAAAATGTATGTGGCAGCACGTCTTTCCCCTGTATGCTGACTGCGTGTGTGCTGCATCCTTTTATATCCATGGAGTTGACGCAATTTATACTCCCCGCATGCGCAGTGAACGCTTTGCATCCAATATCCATCCGCGCGGCATCCCCTTTGTTTCCTATAGGCATCCGTGATGCATCCGCTTCATCCGCTATGCATCCGCCCTTTCCGCTATGCATCCGCTTCAAAATTCTTCCCCGGAACCCCTTCGGAGGTGTCATCCGCTTCCATCTGCTTTCATCCACTAGGCTTCCTATGAACATCTGTTTAACATCCCCACTACATACTATCCATGTCCCTTCTTTTCCGTTCTTTTCCGTTCTGTTTATGCAAATTTTTGCCACTTTTTGGAGAGGATGACAACGGATAGAGCCACCCCTGAAATTTTGCTTGTCTCCTGTGTCCTTTATGCATACGTTTTGTGTCCGTTGGCCAGTGGGATCGGGCCTTTAGTTTCTAACCTGTATCTAGCCAGGTAGTAGTCTCCAAGATCCTCAAAGAATTCCAGTGGTTTGACATTGCACTTTTAGATATAAATGAAAATTGAACAGCAGAAATGAGACCAATCTGTTATTAAAATTAGCTCATTCTACATTTATGCACATGTTAATTCCATTTACAGAATTACAGGGGAAACCCGAAAAATTAGAATATTGTGCAAAAGTTCATTTATTTCAGTCATGCAACTTAAAAGGTGAACCTAATATATGAGATAGACTCATAACATGCAAAGCAAGATAGTTCAATCTGTGATGTGGCATAATTGAGATGATTATGGCTTACAGCTCATGAAACCCCAAATCCACAATCTCAGAAAATTAGAATATTGTGAAAAGGTTCAATATTCTAGGCTCAAAGTGTCCCACTCTAATCTGCTAATTAAGTAAAGGGTTTCTGAGCCTTTAAATGGTCTCTCAGTCTGATTCAGTAGGAATCACAATCATGGAAAAGACCGCTGACCTGGCAGTTGTGTAGATAACCATCATTGACACCCTCCATAAGGAGGAAAACTCTCAAAAGATAATTGCAAAAGAAGTTGGATGTTCCCAACATGCTGTATCAAAGCACATTAATAGAAAGTTATGTGGAATGGAAAAGAGTGGAAGAAAAAGCTGCACAAGCAGCAGGGATGACCGCAGCCTGGAGAGGATTGTCAGGAAAAGGCCATTCAAAAGTGTTGGGGACTTTCACAAGGAGTGGAGGTTGGAATCAGTGCATCAAGAGCCACCACACAGAGATGGATCCTGGACATGGGCTTCAAATGTCGTATTGCTCTTGTCAAGCTGCTCCTGAACAACAAACAATGTCAGAAGCATCTTACCTGAGCTAAAGAAAAACAGAACTGATCTGTTGCTCAGTGGTCCAAAGTTCTCTTTTCTGATGACAGCAACTTTTGCATCTCATTTGGAAACCAAGGACTCAGAGTCTGGAGGAAGTATGGAGAGGCACACACTGCAAGATGCTTGAAGTCCAGTATGAAGTTTCCACAGTCTATGTTGATTTGGGGAGCCATGTCATCTGCTGGTGTTGGTCCACTGTGCTTCATTAATTCCAGGGTCAACACAGCCATCTACCAGGAGATTTTGGAGCATTTCATGCTTCCTTCCACAGACAAGCTTTATGGGGATGCTGACTTCATTTTCCAGAAAGACTTGGGACCTGCCCACACTGCCAAAAGCACCAAAACCTGGTTCAATGACCATGGGATTACTGTGCTTGATTGGCCAGCAAACTCATCTGATCTGAACCCATGGAGAATCTATGGGGCATTGCCAAGAGAAAGATGAGAGACATGAGACCAAACAATGCAGAAGTGCTGAAGGCCACTATCGAAGCATCCTGGTCTTCCATATCACCGCAGCAGTGTCACAGGCTGATAGCTTCCATGCCACGCTGCATTGAGGCACTAATTGCTGCAAAACGGGCCCAAACCAAGTACTGAGTACATATGCATGCTTATACTTTTCAGAGATCTGATATTGTTCTCTGTACAATCCTTGTTTTATTGATTGCATGTAATAATCTAATTTTCTGAGATTGTGGATTTGGGGTTTTCATGAGCTGTAAGCCATAATCATCTCAATTATGACACATCACGGCTTAAACTATCTTGCTTTGTATGTAATGAGTCTATCTCATATATTAGTTTTATCTTTTAAGTTGCATTACTGAAATAAATGAACTTTTGCACAATATTCTAATTTTTTGAGTTTCACCTGTACATAGTAGTTAGGCACCAAGAAGCAGTCATTTTCCAAAATATGAGTGAAATGAACTTCAGGAAGGTTGATTCCATCATTGTACTTAACAGATAACAGATAATCAGAGTTGGAAGATACCTTGTAGGTCATCGAGTCCAATCCCCCCACCCAAGCAGGGGACCCTACAACATTTCTGACAAATGGCAGTCCAATCTCTTCTTGAAAGTCTCAAGTGATGATGTTCCCACAACTTCTGAGGGCAAGCTGTTCCATTGTACTTCATAGGAAAGTGGCCTTGCATTTGAGAGTAATGGAAATTTTATCTGATTAAATTGGAAATCTGGATTCTGTATTCCATTTATTTTGAAAACTATTGCATGAAATCAACACATGCACAAAAGTCCATTGCTATGTCTAACTATGCTTAAAGAGGCAATGTATGTGTTATAATTATAATTCTAAATATTTAAAAAACTGAAAACTGACTTTGGTTTTAACTTCCCCCTTTATAAATTTTCTCTAGACAAAATTTAAGAATACTAAGCAAGATTCAACTGTCTTGAAGCCAGTTGCATTTAAAATGGTATGACAAGTTGCTGTTTTAAAGTAACATACTGTATATAAACATGGTTGCTTTATCTTTCGATTTATGCATACCCTCTTTGGCTGCTTGTCTGTAGAGGAACAGTGAAATGAGAGAGACAGAGACAGAGACAGAGACAGAGAGACAGAGTTAGATGAGCAAGGCTGTTGAGCCTATTAACCTGAGATGGTCTTTTGGAAATAATCTAACAGCAGGGAGTAGTGAATCTTTTTTTAAAAAAAAAAAAATCAGTGAAGCAAAAAAAAAATCCCTCTTGACCAAGCTATTTCCATTTAAACAAAGACCCAACTGGGAGAGAGGGGGAGAAGGAGAGAGAGAGAGAGAGAGAGAGAGAGAGAGAGAGAGAGAGAGAGAGATTGTTTTCTTTTAATGGTAATATTCTTCTGATCTTTCCAGAGTTGTATTTTTAATGCCATCTTTTTTCTCCCACTTCTCTAAGAAATTCCTATCTTGAAAAGAGCCTGACCTGACTTAGATTTTCATTCCTGCGAACAGTATCCTATAACGTCTTTTACTTTCAACTCTACAGACCTTTGGGATTAAATTTGGTTCATTGTAATAATTCATGCTTCACTGTTTCCTACTCCAAATACTGATGTTCTCATCTAATGTATTGCAAGAATCATATTTTTAGACTCTTGAAATTGTCCCAATAGCTTCACAAGAAGTAAGATTTCCTCATTATGTGGTGTTCCTGGTGGCCTCTCATGTTATTTGAGTACCTATAAAAACTTTGTGCTATCACTATCGTGAAACACAAACCAACAACACACTGGATCTGTAGAGAACCCAGTCCCTGGTGCTTCCAAGCCTTCAGAGGGAGCCATTCATTGATACAAAGAGAAATCCTGCTCCCAGTGTGCAGGCTGGTATATATGTCTGGCAGGCTTGAACTTGCTAATAATAACATTTAATTGTAAAATGATTCTCCTAAGAAGTCAAAAGGACTGTAGTTCTCTGGAAAGGTTAAAAATAAAGAGTCCTTAACTACTGATGGAACTCAACTCTAAGAAGCCACAATACCGAAAATAGATTTACAGTGTGAATATAATCCTATAAAGTATACAGCTTGAAATTATTTGGGGTGATTTTAAATTCTAAAATATTATTAAGGGACATTCTCAGAGGGGGCCAGGCAGAGTTTTCATTTTGTTTTGCTTTATATTTTATTTTATTTTAATGCCATACCAAAAATCCCTGTGTGGCTAATAATCTCATCATAAAGTATAACAAGTGAAAGAAAATATTTGTTTTGGGGTCTTTTGTTTATTTAATCTAGTTGGCCATCTAACTCCAAAAATATCAGTGGCATACAATATTAAAAGCAATAGAAACCAATGAAAATGAAAGCCGCAATACACTTCCTGGGGGAGAAATATTCAGCTAATATCTGAAATCCTTGCCACAACTCTAACCTGGGACAAAAACCAAGGTTTTCAAAGACTTTAAAAAGACAATGTGTGTGTTTGGGGGAGACTATTCTAGAGGACAGTTGCTGTGGCAGAGAAGGCCTACTTCCTGGATCCTCTTGGGTGACATTGTTTTATTGATGGGATCTGCAGCATGCCCAGTCTGCCTGATTGTATAGGGTGGGCAGAAACTGTCCAAAATGAGCAATCCCTCGTATACCCAGGTCCTATGCCATGGAAGACTTATAGCTGGTAAACAATGCCTTGAACTACACCTGGAAGCTAACTGGCAACCTGTGCAGTTTTGTAGGCCAAGGGTGTATTATGGCCATATTCAGGTATGTGTATTATTGCTTGCATCACTGCATGCTGGACTACTGCAATGTCTTCATGGAAAGTGCTTTCGAGGGCATTGCAGTTGTCCATTCACAAAGTGACTAGGCTATGAATGACCTTCTAGAAGTCATTTCTGGTCCAGAAATGGACACAAATGGAATACTGGATAAATGAATCTATGCAAATACCTCATGTTTATCGCTGCCATCCACTCTATGAATAAAAGCTGCAAGTCCAGGAAAATCTCCAAGCTGCAGACAAGTCCCAAATGAAGAAATGTTATAGGACAACAGATAGAGAACCAGGAATCAAAAAATCTTCTCCGTAAGCACAAATAGAATTCCAAAAGTAAATAACTCAGAGGATACATGTCAGTAGAACCTTTCTATAAAACCAGGTGGGTGTTTCTCTACATAGATATTAAGGATAAATATGATCCCAAAGTTAATGTACTGAGATATCTCTAAGTGCATGGAAATAGATGCTTTGAACAAAAGTACCTCTTCATACATAACTGTAGTGTCACCAACATAAAGCTTTAATCTTCTCATCTGTTCTTGTGCCCTATTATAAAATCGGTGTCAAGTGGGAAAATGTGAGTAGGTGAATCTTCACTGGCTTGGAAAATATTCAGCTTCTTCTATGTAAAAAAGTAACAAAAGAAGTTTTATTGTCATGGATCTTAACCAATCCATCACTTGGTGGCCACTTTGGCAGCCTTTTAAGGAAATGGATTGTGAAATGAGATCTCAGTTTAATAGACTAGGAGGGGGGGGGAGTTTCCTATCCAAAATGGCAGTTTCAGTACTAACAGAAAAGATAGTTAGAGGAAAGTGCCATGGGGAAAACGGGCTGCTTCTTTAACTTCCTTATTTTGTCAAAGAACTGCCTTAAAGATGATTAACATGCCACTTGTTTAGATCCGGAACTTGGCTCCTCCTAGCATTCATTAGAGCCTTTAAAACCAGCCTTTCCAATGCATTCCAAGAATGTTGGACTGCCATGTTGGCTGAGAATATTGGGAACTGAAATCCAGCACAACCCAGTGGAGTAGGGCTGGTTTAATAATAGTACTATTGGTGTTTGATCGAACAGAATTAGAGATTTAAGGATTCAGAAGTAGCATGTTCCTCACTGGCTTTGCTAGATACAAATTAGAAAACAAGTTGAATTATAAACTACTGTTGGAGGTTTTTCATATCTTGAAGCACCTGATGGTAAGACAAGAAACAATGGATCAAAACTAATCAAGGAGAGAAGAAACCTAGAACTAGGGAGAAATATCCTGACAGTGAGAACAATCAACCAGTGGAATGGCTCGCCTTCCGAAGTTGTGAGTGCTCTTATTACTAGAGGTTTTTACGAAGACTGGACAACCATTTGTCAGAAATTGTATAGAGTCTCTTGCATGAGTGATGGTTTGACTAGAACACCTCCAAGGTAATTTCCAACACTGTTATTCTGTTATTCTTAATGGGGACAATATATCTTTTATATGGTATTTACTTTCCTCTATCCCATGGGTGTCAAATTCAATTGCGTCACATGTTGTATCATGACGTCTTTTGCCTTTGCAGAGCCAGAGTGGGCATGGCCTGCTCGTGATGCATCTGGCCCACAGGCCGCCAGGTTGACATCCCTGCTTCCAATATTTTTGTGGCATGGATCTTTATTTTCAAGTTGTCAATGATTACCCAATACAGAGATTCAAAAGTGAAATGTATTTTGTAAAGTCCTCTCCTCTCCTCTCCAGATTGAAAAAAAAAATTGGCCTACACATCTTTAAATGTCCAAAGTCAAAACAAAAATAATCTACACAAAACTCCCCAAATATAGTGTCCTCCAAAGGTGTTGTAAGACTACAAATCTACACTACTGAACAAGAATTCAGGGATCTCTCATACCAGTCAAGAGGGCACTAGATTCCAAAAGGCTAATCCTAGCAAAAGTATCCAAGCAAATGGAAATTCTTTTTCTTTTTATGTTATTTTTACGTTACTTGTGACTTTAATGGTTTTTATGTATTTTGATTTTGTATGTTTTGCTTTTATTTTGCACACTGTCCGGAATCACTATAAGTGGTGATCAGCAGCTATACAAATATGATAAACAAATAAATAAAACCTATATCTGTTATTTCACCAATATTGTATTTTAATAGCCAATATGTAAAGCCCATGTCACACTGCACCAACGGATGCAAAGAGGATGTAAAACGGACAAAAAAGCTTGCCATCCGTTGGTTAACGCGATGTACTCACTGCCTCTGTTTTGCTTCCTCTCTATCTATCCAGCATCCGTTTATTGACGTTTCATCCGCTCAGAAAGTTTTGAGCTGCTCAAAACTTTTGCATGGAAAATGTATCCAATTCGTCCATTCTGCATCCACTACGCATCCGCTACGCATCCGTTCTGCATCCGTTACGCATCCACTATATCCGCTAGGCATCCGTTCCGCATCCGCGCAACTCGCATCCGCTCGGACACAGGGAGGAAGCAGAACGGATGTGGAACGGATGAAGAACGGATGCAGAACGGATGCAGCATGGAAACAAAGCATTTAAAACGGAAAAAACGTTCGCAGAGGGGACCTATCTCGGATATTAAGGATGTCTAGAGGATGCCTCGAGGATTCAAAGGGACACCTATACTGCCTATAAAAAGGGGGAGCAACTCACCTGCATCTCACTTTCAGACCAGCAGCCTAGCTGTGCAGACCTCTGCAGCCTTCATCTGACTCTTGCTCTTCCACAGCATCCAATCATGTCCACCGTGGATTGTAACACAGTCCTTTTGGCAGCCACTATCCTTCTGCTACAGTGCGAAGCCATCTACAGGCTCTGTGAACTCTACTATGGGAAGAAAAGGAGGCGGCCAAGAAGCGTCTGGGTCCCAAGATGGATCAGGAGAAGAGCAGAGTACGGACTGTACAACAAGCTGATGGTGGAGTTCAGGAACAAAGACACTCGGGCATTCCAGAACTTCATGAGGATGCCTCCAGCCATGTTTGACGAAGTTGTGCAGCTCCTGACACCCTGGTTGACCAAGGCAAACACCAACTTCCGGCCCAGCCTGGAACCTGGGCTCAAGGTGGCACTCACTCTGCGCCACCTGGCCTCAGGGACCACCTACAGGAGCATGCAGTACGGCTGGAGGGTGCCACACAACACCATCAGCATTGTGGTCAGAGAAGTGGTGCAGGCCATCATCGAAGAATACCTGCAGGAGCTCCTCCAGTGCCCCTCCACTGATGAAGAATGGAAGAAAGTTGCAGAGCAGTGGTATCAGAGGTGAAACTTCCCACACACCGTTGGAGCCATAGATGGCAAGCAAGTGGCCTGCAAAGCACCACCCAAGTCGGTCTCCACTTATTTCAACTACAAGGGCTTCTTCAGCATCGTCCCCTTTGCCATGGTCGATGCTGACTACAAGTTCATGTACATCGATGCTTCAGGCAGCGGCTCATGTTCAGATGCCCAGGTGTACAACGCCAGTGACCTCAAGGAGAGGCTGGAAGGCAACCTCATCATGGGCTTTCCAGATCCAGACCCCCTGCCTAACGACACGCAAGATGTGCCCTACTTCATCATGGGGGATGATGCCTTCTCCCTCAGAACCTACCTCATGAAGCCCTACACCTCCAGATGCCTCACCCGTGAAGAGAGGATCTTCAACTACAGGCTGTCCAGGGCAAGGCGGGTGGTGAAGAATGCCTTTGGCATCCTAGCCAACAGGTTCCAGGTACTTTTCACCACCATGCAGCATCGCCCAGAGACCGTGAGGAGGATCGTGGAAGCTTGCTGCATCCTGCACAATCTCATGCGCACCCGCTACCCAGTCTTGCAGAACAGGCTCGTGGACCTCCAACAAGGCAATGGGGACATGGAGTCTGGGGAATGGAGGCAAGGGCGAAACCTGATAGACACTGAGGATGTGCAAGGCCCCAACAGAGCCTCACATGAAGGAAAGAAGCAGCGCAACCTGCTGAAACACTGGTGCAACTCCCCAGCTGGAGCAGTGGAGTGGCAAGACAGGATGATAGATGATTAATGGGTGCTTCCTTCAGCCTGTCTCATCACACGGATGAGATTGGGCCATGTATGTTGGGTGGGCCTACAATGAACAGGGCATTTAATAAAGAGTTGTGTTTGTGTTGACATATGTGGATGATTATTACATTATTATTGATAATAAAGGGCCATAGGTGTGGCACCAGGGAGGGGACGGTGTGTTGAGGAAGCTCTCAGACAGCTGGCTCAGACCCATGATGCTGAGAGGTCCTTCCTCCATGCCATGGGGTGTCAGCCCCAGTACTGATGACAGATGTACTGAGGCCGGGCTTGGCTGTGGGGTGGAGGAAGGAGTAGTGCAGTGGGGCTGTCTGGTCTGCAGCTGGGTGAGGACTGGCGTGGGTGGCATCGCTGTTGTCGGTGGCATCATTGTCGTGGGTGGCATCGGTGGCATCAGTGGAACCGGTGGCAACGGTGTCGCCTGATGACTCTGTGCCTTGACTGGGAAGGGCTGCTGCCTGTGCTGCTGGACCTCCTGGTAGTCGTAGCCCTGGTAGGTGAGGGGCTGTGGGAAGCCTTGGAATGGGAGGGACATCACCTGGGGTGGAGGTGGAGGAGCAGACCTGGACTGGGTGGGAGCAGGTTCCTCTGGATCTGGAGGGTTGTGAAGCAGCTCGGTGATCCAGTCCTTCACCATCTGGTACTGGGCTTCCTCCATGTTCCTGAGGGTCTGGTTGACATAGGTGAGGAAGGGCTTGCGGTTGGAGGATGAGGAGTCGGTGTTGACCAGCTGAGAGAGGAGATCTATGCTGGTGCGGATGGTGTCCCTGATCTCCAGCAGGACAGTGTGGCTCTGCCCTTCCTGCTGTCTGGCTCTCTGCCTTTCTGTGGAGGAACTGGGGCGGTGGATGTGGCTACGACTGTGGTGGACTCGATGTCTCCTTTCTCCCACCACACCAGGGAGTCCTCCACGCGCTCCACCACAGTTACAACAGCTGTCCGCGGGTTCTCCGCTGTGGCACGCTCCACAGAAACCTGCCTGGAGACAGGGACTGACTCTCGGCCGGAAGAGGACTGGCTCTCAGCAGGCTGCCGGAGAGAGAGGGTCATGAGACGGGCTGCTGGTGCTCCTCGGTGGCGGATCTCACCCTCCAGGAAGCTGCACCTGGCCATGACGTAGGTCTCTCTGTCCGTCAGCTTAACCGTGGCCTGGCCAGATTTCTTCAGGTGCAGCTTCCCGTACCAGGTGTGCATGTGCTTCCACCAGCCGAGGAGCACCTCCGAAGTGTAACCCATACTCTCCGCCCTCTCTCTCCAAGCAGCCTGCTTCCTTTTGGTGACCCTGTACATCCGGTGTCCCTTCTGCCACAGATAGTCATTCTCTCTCAGCCACTCCAGCACCTCATCCTCGTGTTCCTCCTCAATGAAGTATTGCCTCCTCTCCCGTCCCCGCATATGCCTCTTCCTCCCTTTGGCAGGACCAGATGGGCCCTCATCAGAGGGGCTCCCAGGTGGTAGGGGCTACTCCTCCACACCCCCAGCAGCAGCAGCACCAGCAGGATCATCATCATCATCATCATCATCATCATCATCATCACTAGCAGGATCATAATCATCATCATCAGCAGCAGCAGCAGCAGGATCATCATCATCATAAGCAGCAGCAGCAGCAGAATCAGCAGGACCATGATCAGCAGCAGCAGAGTAAGCACCAGGAGCCCCAGCAGCACCACCACCACCAGCAGCAGCAGCAGCAGGACCAGCAGGACCAGGAGCACGAGCAGGACCAGGAGCACGAGCAGGACGAGCAAGACCAGGAGCACGAGCAGTACGAGCAAGTCCAGGAGCACAAGCAGGACCAGCAGGACCAGCAGGACCAGGAGCAGCTTCAGCAGAGTACGCAGCAGCAGAAGCACCACCGCCAGGAGCAGCTTCAGCAGAAACTTCAGCACCAGAAGAGCGATCCCGAGCAGCAGAAGCCCCAGCAGAAGCAGAGTCAGGGACAGGGGGTGGGAGGGTGGCCCTGTCCCTCTTGCCAGGGATGGCAGCAGGTTGCTGAGACTTTCGCTTCTTCCCCATGGTTGTGGGGTTGCTGGCTGGCAGGGAGGCTGGCAGGCACCAAGGCTAGCAGGAAGGCTGGCACCAAGGCTGGCAGGAAGGCTGGTGCCAAGCCTGGCAGGAAGCCTGGCACCAAGGCTGGCAGGAAGCCTGGCAGGAAGCCTGGCAGGAAGGTAGGCAGGCAGGCAGGCACCAAGGCTGGCAGGCAGACTGGCTGGCAGGGAGGCTGGAAGGCAGGTTGGCAGCAAGGCTTGCAGGCAGGCATGCAGGCAGGGCAGGCAAGGACTCGATGTGTCCTGCAGCAGGTCTTTCCTCCGAATGCTGGCCACGTGCGAGCTGCTTCTCTTTATATCCACGGGGCTTACGCAATGCAACCCCCCCGCATGCGTAATTAACGCCAGGCATCCATTAGGCTTCCGCTGTGCATCCGCTAGGCTTCCACTCTGCATCCGCTTCATCCGCTGTGCATCCGCTCTGCATCCGCTTCATCCGTTCTGTGTCCGCTTTGCTGAGGCCCCCCGGAAGCCCTGCGGATGTGCCATCTGCTTCCATCCGCTTCCATCCGCTAGGCTTCCGTTCCGCATCCGCTTTCCATCCACCCTGCGTCCTCCCAACGTCCGTGTTATCCGCTCCGGTTATGCAAATTTTTGGCCCTTTTGAGAGTGGATAACAACGGATGGAACATTTTGCTCGTCCGTTGTGTCCGTTTTGCATCCATTGGGCAGTGTGACAGGGCCTTAAGGATTCTGAAACCGTCTGTTATTGACTTGAATATGGTCAGTTGATAACCAAGAAAAGACATACCAGAATGGCTGCTACATTTTATCATAATCAGAACAAAGGTTTTAGCTTCCTTTTTTACTTCCCCTAGCACATGTTAAGAAGCTTTTGTTTCTCTTCAAATGCGCCTTACTTCAATACAAAATACAAATATTTCCAACCACTAGAGTTCACACCATATTTCCTATCAGTAATCTTACTGAAAAGCTCATTTTGGAAGTGGTTTTTTTTTCCTCCCTCCCTCAATGTTATAAAGAGAGATTAATTCCTTGGCAACAACTCTTAACTGAAGATAGTGGCCCCGTGTATTTTTGTTTTTCAAATTACATTATTGATCCTAAATAGAAAACCAACTGTTTCTCCCTCTGTAATTTTAAAATAAAAGATTAGATTATTATTGACTCCAAACAAATGTTTATCTTGTTCTGCCACTGTCTGATTGCCAGACAAAATGATTTGGAAAGAGCGGGAGGATTTTCAGTAAACATTGCCTAAGCTATGTGATTGTCTCCAAAGTGATGGGCTGCCAGTTTTAATTTACCCTCAGACATTTTCCTTAGCTTTGTTCAGTTTGAACTTCAACAATTCAATAAGTTATTGAATAATAAGATAGAGATAAAAGTCTTTTTATGGATACCTGATCTTCAACAATAACATTTCCAGATCCAATCCTGGTTTTACTGAAACCAGCGCCAGCATTAACTCATTTAAAATCTACCAGCTCTCATTCTTTTCAAACTTTAAAGTATATCTGTACATCGGCTTTGCCGATTTGTTGAATCTGCTTTTTCAACCGTTCTGGAGAAAGGCAGGCACTCTTGAGAGGTATGCTTACAAATGAAAGTAGTCTTTGATTTACAACAATTCATTTAGTGACCATTCAAAGTTACAGCAGCATTGAAAAAAGTGACTCACCTATCTACTTGATTAAGACCATTCCTTTGATAACACTGGACCACAAAGATTTTGCTTCCTGATACTTTTGAGTATATCTCATGCATTGCTGACTGCTAATCAAAATTAGAAGAAATAATCCAATTTAATCTAACACACCATTTTATAGAAATCTTCTGTTTTTACACAATGGCAAGGTACAACCTTCACTATTGCTGCATACATGAAAGAAAAATGCAACTGTCATTGACATCACATCCGATATGCCTGTTCTGACCCAGCTCCTCAAACAGGACAAACCCTCTGACATGAACTCAAAAGATGCCTTTATTAGGAATGCCAGCAGCCCTGGCAAAAAGTTTCTCTTGCTGGCTAACAAGTCCAGCCAGCCGGAAAATGAAGAGTTGTCTGTCACACTCATTCATCTCCATCCCCTGCCTTTTATCCCCAGAACAAGGGTGGGGCCTCGCTAGCATCGGTGACTCTTCCTTCCCCAGATTTGGCCCATGGCTTTCCACGGTTCTTCTCTGCCTTCTGCACAGCCATGCAGCAGGCACTGGACCCAGCTGTTCCTCTTCTTCTTCATCAACCACTTCCAGGCCTGGGGACTGTTGACTCTCCATCTGAGGGCTTATGGATGGCCAAGACACTGCCTCTCTCTGTCTCTGTCACTCTCTCTGCCAGCTCCGTTCCCTTTTCCCCCTCAGAGCTCCCAGGTTGCCCTGATGCTGACTCTGACTCCTACACCTCCTCCTCCTCCTCTGATTTGGCTGCTGGAAGGGCTGGTGGCCAATAGGCCACAGCAACACCAAGTACAATTGGAATATCTGTGGGGAACTATTGCAGTGGTTCCCAACCTTTCCAGCTTTGCAGATGGTGGGGGGAGAGGGGATGGTTCCATGTGAGCAGTGGGTAAGCATGTGTATGCATGCCTACTGCTCACACAAAAGGAGTTGCACATGCATTCATCGCTGCTTCCATGGCCCAGTTCCAAATGGGCTGTGGCCTGTTACTGGGCCATTACTTGGGGGTTGGGAGCCCTACTGTACTGCTTGGAGTGTAGCTCTGATATATCAAGCACTGTTGTTGGATATGCAAATGGGACAGCTGTACAAAAAGGTCACATTACTTTGTAAAGAAATGGACACTGAATGAATTTGGATCATGACAGAACGATGTGGCACATGAACCATTTGTTGACGCTTCCCATAAAATTCCGTCTGATGAAAATTTTTGTGAAACTGATGACCAAGGAAAGTGAACATTTTTGTTGTTTTGATGTTTCCAATAATAACTGATGCCAAGATGAAAGAAGACATTTTTGTGGGATCACAGATCAGACACGTCATCAGTGACAACTGGATTGAAGATCTGCTAGTGGAGGGCCAGTGAAAACCACATGGAAAGCATTCAAGGATGTCGTTTATTGAAAGGTGTCAAAATGCCTTTCTTTCAAGGATTCGATTTTCCCGCTGGGAGAGCTCCAGCACAAGGATACGGACAACTGCTTGAAAGCTGGATCTTTTTATTTTTCAGGAAGGCAGAAAACAGCGAGAAGTCTGCGTTCCTGGGCTAGCTAGCTTCTTATGGTAAGTCCCTGTTTTTTTATACCCTTTTCTCCCTTTGCAAGTTGATTTTGTGTGAGTGTCTGTATTTGTGCCAAATGTTTCAAATCCTGTTTGAGTTTGTCTTTATTTCCGTTGGAGGGCGAACTCTGCGGGGTGAGGAAGGCAAACTGCATGGGGTGGCCAGATTGTATTATTGGTTTTCTGTAATCTCTTTTAGCTTTAAGATAGTTTTTCATATTTTTCTGTGGCAATCTCCTGTCTGTCCCTTTTGTCATTTATATTTTGTGTCTTTTGTCTGTTTGTTTTGCTTATTTGGTATGGCCTGTGTTTCTAAGGGTTTTCTAAATTATCTTTTGTTTCCTTTTCCTAATTGTCTAGTTTTCTTAATGACTTAGGCTTTTGTCTATAGGGATTCTTTAATACTTTTTATTTGATTCCTTTTCCTATGTAAGTTTGTTTTCTGGCTGACCTGATGTTCCCCTTGGGCTTTTCCTGTTTTTTGACACTACTGCCTTCATGAAATTCCCTTCCCACAATCCTTCATATTTTTTTTCTCTAGAGGGTGGTCTCTGATTGAGTGTCTGGGTATACTTGGTATTCGTGATCAATCTGGATCATCATCATGGCCGCCTGTCTCCCCTTCGATTTTCTCTCCTGAAAGGGGATACAGGCCTTTAGGCATCTAAGGCAGAGTGGTATGCATCGACAGAGGCAACACATGAGGGCTCCAAAGACACAAATAGTGACTATGGTTGTTATAAGGATTTTGAGCCAATGGAGATCTGGTATCCACGAGAAGAGCCATGAAAAGTCTAGGAATGATTGCTCATGACCAATATTTTGAGCTAGCTCTTTCAGGTGGTGGATGTCCCTCTCTACGAGTCCTGAGGTTTTGTTGAGGTCGAAGCAACACATCCCGTGGAATGTTTTGCAGCCATAATTATGCTTCAAGGGGGGGAAGTCTATTGCTGCCCTATTCTCCAGGGTAACTTCTCTGACCTCCCTCAGTTCTCTGTTAAGGGCATCCAGGCATGGGAGGTCAAATTCAAGCTAGGGTACATGCTAGGCTATTCAAATTTCTAGAATTTCGCACTGCCAATCCAGGTACCTCCACTAGGGATATTGCCAATGAGACATATTCTGCTTTGGTGAGAAGGGAGATTTTGGAGTCACAATCTGAGTCTAGGGTTTGGAAGGCTCTCCTGTGCCATCTCTGTAAGGATGGCATAAGCATGGTTAACCTTCCCAAGGTGCAAGGGCCGTTGGTGACATTTTCAGGAAGGTATGAGTAGGCTTTTAAGCCACAAAGGAAAAAAAAAACACCCTGGTGGGAGCTTCAGGTAACTATATGAGAATGATATGGTATCTTTGTAGTTGCATTTTAGTTCTGTGTTGCTAAGGCTGGTGTATTCTGTGACCCTAGGTGTGCTGCACCCAATGATCTTAAAGCATCTCTCAGAGGTGGTTACTGCAGCAATGTGTAGGGTGTACATGGTGTGATCTTTGGTTTTTGTAGAGTGGCCCCAGCTAAAAATGCTTTCGTAGGAGTCAGGAAGGTTTCTAAATGTGGTGTACTTAATGATGTTATGTGGTCTAGTTGCCATTCCCATTTGGCATGTGGTTAAGATGTCCTTGACTGGTTTCCCTCCTGCTAAGCAAACATTAATGTTGTTGAGTATTTCCCTTGCTAAATATTCCCATACGTTTCCTTTCTCTGGGATAAGCTTTTGTTCCAGGAACGCAGTTGCTTGTGTTACAAGTGTTACAATTGTTACAGATAATAAATACATAGTATATATTGCATTTCATGTTTCCTATTGCTACATTCCTTTTTTCCCCCCCTCCTTTTTTGTTTGTTTTTTTGTACAATGTAAAAAAAAAAAAGGTAACATTAAAATGTAAAAAAAAAGGTATAGGCCAAGTCTCAAAAATTACTAAAATAAAAGGTATGGCTCAAATCTCTTCCTTGTTAAAAAAAAAAAATATGAAGAAAAAAGGGAAAAGGAAAAATAAATGGAGAAGGTGAGAGAAAAATAAAATAAAAATAAAAATAGAGTTTTATAACTGAGCACCTGGGAGTCCAGTTTTGTGTAATTCAATGTTTGCACTTGGTTCCTCACAGTTGTGTGGTTCAATGGTGTTGAAGAATGCTGCAAGCGTCCATTGATCTGTGTCCAGATTTTTCTTGAGTTTGATGGGTGGGATTGATTGTGGCGGAGTTTGGCTATAGTCTAGGACTGCTGGCTTTGCATGTGTCCAATGTATCCAAGCGTCTCGTTCTGCAACCCTTATGGTGGTGGGTGTAGTTAGTAAGACTTGGTAGGGTCCTTTCCACCTGGGTTGTAAAGGTGAGATTCTGGTGAAGAACTTGATCCACACCCAATCTCCCGGCTCATATGGATGCAGGGTTTCTTCCAGGGGTAAGGTCTGTGTCAGCGCACTCTGGGTCCAGAGGGTCTGTAGTCTCTTTTGCAGGGCTGTAAGATAAGTAGAGAGAACCATATCCCCCCTATCTAAGCAAAGGGAATGAGGATCTAGGCCTTGTAGGGGATCGGGGGGGGGGGGGGCGACCAAAAAGGATCTCAAAGGGGGAAATACCTATATCTTGTCTTGGTCTAGTTCTGATCTAAAAAAGGGCATTTGGGAGCACTTGTGGCCAGGAGAGGTGTGTCTCCTGACAGAGTTTGCCCAGTAGGGTCTTCACCTCTTCATTTGCTCTCTCCATGGCTCCTGATGATGTTGGAGATAAGGGCACATGGAGGTTTTGGATCATGCCCAGGGCCTGGAATATATGTGTGAGGACTTGTGCTATGAAGTGTTTTCCCCTATCCATGTCCAGAACAGTGGGGACCACGAACCTAGGCACAATATCTTTGAGGAGATGTCTGGCTGTTTCTAGGGCAGTAGCATGGCGGCATGGAAAGGCCTCTACCCAGTGGGTTAGTTAGTCCTTGCAGACAAGAGCATATTGATACCCATTTGTCTTTGGTAGCTGTATATAATCCATTTGGATCTTTTCAAATGGTTTCTGTGCCCAGGGTCTTCCTCCTTCATGAATTGCTTTTCTGAAGGTGGTATTATTTGCTTGGCAGGTTTGGCATGTAGTGGCTATTCTTGTAGCCTCACTATAGGCTCCAGGTGCATACCATACCCTCCTAATGGCATCTACCATAGCTTGTGTGTCACAATGTCCTTTGTATGTAGCCTTTGGCAAATTAACCTAAGGAGACATCAAGGGGCTATAGGTCTGCCATCTGGGACTCTCCAAAATCCTTGCTCAAAAACTGCTGAAATTTTTTTTTCCATTGTTCAGATTCCCCTTTATACAAATCTGAAGGTGGGGCTTCCATAATGAGAACTCCTTGCTTTAGGTATGCTTTTATTAATTTTTTTATGGGGTGAATTGCCTCTGCAGGGATTTTATATAGGGGCACGCATGGAGGTGGTCCATGTTTCACTTGGATAGTAACAGGTGTTGCTCCTTTAAGTCGTCCCACTTCTGATGCATCCCAGCCCCATAAGGAGGGTGGCAGGCTTTTTAAATCTTCATAAAACCCTGTGTTGCTGGTTATCAGCATGATTGTCTTGTGTGTGCCTTTTCCTGGGATCTCCAATTGCAGCCCCTGTTTGCCACATGTTATGGTAGCTCCCATTTTACATAGGAGATCCCTTCCTAGTAGGGATAGTGGCGACTGGGGGCAAATAGTGAAGGAATGGCCTACTGTGAAAGGTCCTAGTTCTACTGTTACATTGTGGTTAAATTCTACAGGGATTATTTCCCCCCCCCCCCACTCCCATTATGCTATCCCGAGCCCCTTCAGCCACTGAAGCTTTATATGGTGGTTCAGTAATTAATGATGAGGTGGCTCCAGTGTCAACTAAGCAATCATATTTTTTTCCTCCTATAAGAATGGTGACAATGGGTTCCCTTCAAGGCCATCTTTTTTAGGGGAATAGCCAGCCCATTAAAGGTAGCCGTGAATTCAGTGTTTTCATTGTCATGTTCTAGTTAGGAAAGGGGCAGGTCATTTTCCCTTCTTTGCTCCCATCGAGGTCCATTGTTATGATTTCCTTGAATTTCCTTGAATTATCGGGTGTTTTACCTGGCGTTTGTCTGGCATCATGTTGCATTACAGCAAACATTTTTAAGTCCTCATGTCTTTCTATCCTCCTTTTCCTATCTTTCTCCTCCTCTTTCAGTTTGTCTCTTTGATCATAGATAAAGTTAATGATCCTGCGCAACTCTGCTATTTCTAAGGTCGGCCAGTTTGAGACAAAGTGGTAGAAATGCTCTTTGATATCCATGGTGGACTGGTTCATGAAGGCTGAAGCTAAAATCCTTTGGTCCTTCAGGCAGCTAAGGGGAATATGCAATAGCTGCTTCTGACAGGTGGACCCAAAAGGCATCAGGGTTTTCCTTTTCTCTTTGTGTTGTTTTTTGAAATTCGGACCAGTTTAAAGGCTTTTTACCTATTTCCTCTAAAGCTTCTTGTAAATTATTTTATGCTCTTGTGTATTCATCCCAGTGATTGGTATCATTGTAGTCCCAGTTAGGGCAATGTACTGGCCATGCAATGCGGGCTGGAGCTGCCTGTCCAGGGATAGTTGGTAGTTTAGCTATTTGGTCTGTTTTTTCAAATAATTTTAATAGTTCATCTTTAGTTAGAAAAACTTGTAGCAGCTGGGTCATATCACCCCAGGATGGATTATGGCTGTCTATGATAGATTTCAGGGTGTGAATTACTGTTTGAGGATCAGCCCTGAAAACTGGGGCATCCTTTTTCTAGATGACCAAGTCAGAGGCAGAGAAGGGAGTGTGGGTTAAAACGTATTCTAATTGTCCCCTATTTCTGCCTGGCACTGGTTTGCTTAAAAGGGGAGCCATAATCCATGCCTCAGTCTTTCCTTCCAGGGAATGGGTTTCAGGTTTTTCCTGATCTTTTCTCTCAGTCAGGTCTTTGGTCCTAGCCATTTCAGCCCAGCAGTACCAATAGGGTATTTGGCTGGGTTTAATGATTGTTCTTTCAGGGTTTTATAATCTAAAGTACCGCGAACAGGCCAAATTTGTCTACCTGTGTCATCCTGCAATAAAGCTCACTTTTTCCAAATTCTTTTTTGATTCTTTTTTATGCATTCCGGTCAGGACAGGCACTTGCCTTCGTCCCAAGCCTCAAGTAATTTATCCAAGGGGGTCTCTTCCATTGCCCTCGAGCTACAACTTCCCATATTCCCTGCTTGATGTGGGGATTACTTTGGTTTACCTGGGCTGCAGCCGTCAGTTTTCAGACAAAAAACGTCTGGAAAGGACTCCAGTTTCCCTACACATGGAGTATGGGCCCCTTTCTTTTAGGGAAACTCAGCCATCAGTTTTAAGACACCCCCCCCCTGTAAAAAATGGGGATCTCAGAGGACCATCTGCCCCCTAGCAGCTCTGGTACGGGCCCCTCCCTCCACTTGGCCGTCAGTTTCAGATCTCCCTTAAAGGTGGGAATCTGGAAGGATCTACTCTGCTTTTTTTTAGACAAACTATTTCCAATTTTGTTTGCAAGCAGCCAGTATGGGCCCCTTTTAAATACACAGGGCTTTGCTTGCAAGATGCACTGGGACTATTTTTCCTATGCTTTTTATTTATTTCCTAACACCAATTCCTTTTGCAGCCCGCTTGGTTTTTCTTACGTCCTTCAGAAGGACTCACACTCTGTGATCACCCCTCGCATTCCCAAATCCAGCCGGTCACAGCTCGTGTTTGAGCTAGCAGTTGGCTGGGTGCAGCTGGCAATCACAGAGGAGGGGAGGTCCCGCCGTTTCTGCAGAGAAAACCCACAATCACACACCTGGTACATTCACACTTCCACTTCCCTCCTTAGTAAGATTATAAATTTGAAGCGGTACTCACCTGCTTTCAAGCAGCTGTTGAGCAGAAAAGCCCAAGGACTTTCTTTACCACCCTATACCTTCCGTGCTGGGTCCGTGGATGTTGTCCCTGGACAAAGAAGGTCCATGCCAGTTGGGTTTGGATCTGCAGGCCCAGTCCGGTGACACGGTTGGCTGGGATACCTTTGTGGTCACCAATTGTTGAAAGGTGTCAAAATGCCTTTCCTTTGAGGATTCGATTTTCCCGCTGGGAGAGCTCCAGCACAAGGATACGGACAACTGCTTGAAAGCTGGATCTTTTTATTTTTCAGGAAGGTGGAGCACAGCAAGAAGTCTGTGTTCCTGGGCTAGCTAGCTTCTTATGGTAAGTCCCTGGTTTTTTATATCCTTTTCTCCCTTTGTAAGTTGATTTTGTGTGAGTGTTTTTATTTGTGCCTCATGTTTCAAATCCTGTTCGAGTTTGTCTTTATTTCCGTTGGAGGGCAAACTCTGTGGGGTGAGGAAGGCAAACTGCATGGGGTGGCCAGATTGTATTATTGGTTTTCTGTAATCTCTTTTAGCTTTAAGATAGTTTTTCATATTTTTCTGTGGCAATCTCCTGTCTGTCCCTTTTGTCATTTATATTTTGTG
>BLBF01000017.1:1835715-1853983 GCA_015471245.1 Laticauda colubrina | reverse complement strand
ATTTATATTTTGTGTCTTTTGTCTGTTTGTTTTGCTTATTTGGTATGTCCTATGTTTCTGAGGGTTTTCTAAATTATCTTTTGTTTCCTTTTCCTGTTTGTCTAGTTTTCTTAATGACATAGGCTTTTGTCTATAGGGATTCTTTAATACTTTTTATTTGATTCCTTTTCCTATGTAAGTTTATTTTCTGGCTGACCTGATGTTCCCTTTGGGCTTTTCCTGTTTTTTGTGACAGCATCAAACTCCATTCAGCTGATTGACAAACTTCTTATAGCACACAAGACCATGAAGTGCAGCATGTAACTGAAGATTCATTTTCTGCATTCACATTCGTAACATATACTTCTGTTAAGCTGTTGGTTGAGATTTCGTAGGAGGCAGTTCTTTATTCCAGGTAATGTATCCAGAGGAGAAGGCCAATGAAGAGACTCAGCTGCAAGCCTTGGAAGAGTTCCCAAAAGAAAGCAGATGCTGATCCAACACTTCTAAGCTTAGCCAAACCCATATATTCTCAAACAGAATCAGGCTCTTGTCAGGGTCTGTCTTCAAGGATGAAATTGCTGGCAATTTGATTTAAAGCCTTGCACAAAAGACTTTTGAACAGTTTTAACTGATGCTTAGAAGTCCCAATTGAAGATGAGGATTGAGCTATGGAGTCCTTAGTGTTCACTGAGCTTGGCTGTTTGCTTGTAGTCATTTTATTACCCAATAAGTAACATCATCAGTGCTTAGAAGTCTCTGTGATAATACACTGTGATGTTCCTCAACTGTCACTATTCTGACAGTTCAAAGTCTATTAACATGATATATGTATGCATTCCATATAGTAATGTCTATCTTGTTTTCCTAATACTTGCATGCTACTTAGGACAGCTCGTAACTAGTGCATTCAATTAAATTGAATTAAACATTCAGTTAAAAAAAATAAAGAAGGATGCTTCTAATAAAACAACCTTTTTAGCACAGCAAAAACATGCCAAAATAAAAACGTCTTTACTAACCAGCTGAATTGAACTAAGAGGGACTGATCCATATTTGAAAGGGCAAATACCAACATTGCATAGGAAATGTGGCTTGTCCATATAATACAATTAATTGTCTTTGTTTGCCTTCTGGATTTGCTGAAGCTTCCAATGACTCTCAAAAATAGCACATAGTTATTCTATTCTTGATCTGGCTGATTTCCAATCTTATTATAACCTTAAATCTTACTTGTTCAGATACTATGAAACCTATTGATCAAAGAGCTGTGAAAAATATCCTGGATCATAACAGAAAGGACTGCATGTAAAAACACATCTTTTACGAAAATTTAAGTTGTATTTGCATTTTTTCTTCTGCTGTTTGTGACTTCTACAAAAAATAAAGAGAGACAAAGTGATATTTCCCAAGAAGCCTTGAACAAAAATCACCCAGGGCTTTGCTCCTTTCAAGTTTAAGATCATAATATAAGTAGACATTGCTAACTGACAATCATGACAACTAAGTATATTAGTAGGATATGCTCTCAGATTTCCCAAGGGTTGACAGGGACAATGAGAAGCTCAGTGATTAACATATTGTATGAAGTAATTTCACGCTCATAGGAGATATGTTTGTAAAACAAATTAGTTATTTAAGATCAGATAAGAACTGCTGTGTTTGAGATTGGGATTCATGAAGGAGATATAATACCTGACTGCCTCTTCAAAGAGATCATGCCACAGTATGGAATATTATCTAATCCAGATTCTGGTTAGCTTTTATCTGTATCCAAGGCGCTAAAGTTTAACACTTCCAGACAGCATTCAGTTTTTCTTCTAAGAAGCCTGCTCTTCAGATCTGTGGAATACTTTTATGTTCCACAGGGAGTGAGAGCAGGATTGGCTTTAGAAAGAACAATGCTTTTCTCTGGACAACCTGGCACTATTTCTCTCCAAGGATCATCAGCTACCTTAAGCAATAGCAGCAGATGTTGCACTGTAACAAATGAAGCTGCTTCAAATGAAGTTTGAGCCTAAGCAGAGCAAGTCCTCTCTTCTCTCTTATTTAGTTACAACTGCTATGCACTAGTGTTCACAACTCATGATTCAGAGAGTAATATGCACTGTCAAAGACGTGGGCCATTGCTAAATATGGCAGGCCCGTGATATGTTTTCTGGGCCTCATTATTAATATGTCCACACTCATATTCTTTTACCAATTTTGCTGGGCATTTCCCTACCCTGTACAAGTCCATGATATGAAGTCAAACTTTAATCCAAACAAAGATTAGATGGGCAGGTGAAGTGATGAGGGGTTCCCAGTTGGGAACTGGGAAGAGGCTTGAAGTTTGGATAGCACTATTATATCAACCATCTCAAGATAAGGAATACAAGGGATATATTTGCCCATTGCTGAATCAATTGCAAAATCTCAGTCACAAAGAAACCACCATTAAGGTAAGATCTATTTGGCCCCTGTATAAATGCCTGCTGAAATTTCATAGTTTTGTTCAATTACTGTCAGTCTTCTTCCCCTTCTCTGGTTACATTTGTCTTGTCATTTAGACCATTTATGCCAAGAGAGGCTAATACCAAAAAAAAAAAAAAAAACCTTGTTCCATGTGTTTATTCCTAAAAAATGCTTTGGGCAGAAATATTCCTTTGAAAAATAGAGTTATGCCCAGAGGTGATATTTAGCCAGTTATTACAGTTCTGGGGAACTGGTATAAATTTTGAGTAGTTTGGAGAACTGGTAAATACCACCTCTGGTTGGCCCTGCCCCCATCTATTCACTGCCTCCCGAGTCCCAGCTGATTGGCTGGGTCTTCTTTTATTGCCCTGCACAGGAAAACGGAGCTGGAAAGCAGGTTTGTGGGGTAGGGTGAAAATGGAAATTTTACAGTATCCTTCCCCTGCCATGCCCACCAAGCCTCACCATGCCTACCAAGCCATGCCCACAGAGCCGATAGTAAAAAAAAATTGAATACCACCATTGGCTATGCCCATATGTGTAACACACCAAGATAGATATATCACCTCAACCCTGCTTGCATTCAAATCCCCTTAACAGATTACAGGACTGACTATCTATCTATACATGATGCAATGAAACAACACATAATAGCTTTCTATGTAGTCAAAATTAGTGTGCTAAAGCCAAGAGCTAAAGTCGAGCAGTTATGATAGTCAGCGGGAACAAGGTGCTCCTTTCTTTGAAAATTGGTGGTCCAGAAAGATAATGTATTCTCTTTCCTTAAGTTTCCCAATGAAATGCTAGTTTTTATTTTGCAAAGATGCCTTGTGCTGTTTTCAGAATAAATGGCCCTTGAAAAGATGTCAACATGATGGTTGGCACAATCTATTATACTTCGTACTGTGTACATAATATGTCAAGGGTCTCTCCGCCCCTTGTCATTTTTATAGGCAACTCTCTATTCTAGCTAAACCAATGTCAGTGCCTTTAAGGGAAACTGTAGTAATCTTCTCAGAATGCCATAAATCCTCAATTGACAAGCCAGAATTGGGAAAAGGATAGATTTAAATTTATACTGAAAACAAGACATAACCATCATTTTCAGGTGTTGAAAATTTTACACTACAGAAGCATAAAAGAAAATGTTTTTTCTTTTTTTGGATGGCAATATAACAGTAATCCTAATGCCGTTACTTTTCGGGTAACCAATATAGACAGTAAATACAGAAAGAATAAGAAACAGTAAGTCAAAGAAAATAATGTGAGATAAAAAGAAAGTCAAGTATAGATAAATATAATTTATAGATCATCCTCAACTCAACTTATGAATACAGTTGGGACCAGACTTTCCACTGCTAAACAATGCAGTTGTTAAATGAGTTGAGGCCAATTTTATGACCTTTTTGCAATGGTTGCAAAGAAATCAGTTAATGATGATTAATACTTGCAGTTAAGTAAACTGTGTGGCCATTTAACAGATTAACAAGATTTGGAAGGGACCTTGTAGGTCATCCAGTCCAACCCCCTGCCCAAGCAGGAGACCCAATACCATTTCTGACAGATGGCAGGCCAGTCCCTTCTTGAAAGCTGCCAGTGATGAAGTTACCACAACTTCTGAAGGCAAGCTATTCCATTGGTTGATTGCTCTCACTGTCAGAAAATTTCTCCATATTTCAGTTTCCATCCATTCTTCCTTATCTGGCCTTCAGGTGCTTTGGAAAATAGCTTGACCCCTTCCTCTCTATGGCAACCCCTCAAATATTGGAACACTGCCATCATGTCTCCTCTGGTCATTTTCTTCACTAGATGAGTTCCTGTAACCGTTCATCATATGTTTTAGTCTCCAGTCCCCTAATCATCCTGGTTGCTCTTCTCTGTACTTTTTCTAGAGTCTCAACATCTTTTTTATAATGTGGTGACCAAAACTGGATGTAGTATTCTAGGAGTGGTCTTACTAAGGCTTTATAGAGTGAATCATTCAGTGAATCCATTTCCCCGCATTGACTTTGCTTGTTGGAAGACAGCTGGGAAAATTACAAGTGGCAATCGCATGATCTCGGGACAGTGCAACCATAAATATGCTGGTTGCCAAGCATCCAAATTTTCATCACATGACCAGCAAGGATCATAAGGATCAAGGATCAAATAAGTCACATTTTTCAATGACGCTGTAACTGCAAACAGTCACTAAAGTAATGATTAAGTCCATGATTACCTATACTTCATTATTATTGATTACTCATTTTCATAGGCATTCACATCATTCATTCATTCTTGACTGTACTCATGTTTACCGCACATACATCTTAACCAACAGTCTTC
The DNA here is from genome assembly GCA_015471245.1 of Laticauda colubrina. Classification (NCBI taxonomy): domain Eukaryota; kingdom Metazoa; phylum Chordata; class Lepidosauria; order Squamata; family Elapidae; genus Laticauda; species Laticauda colubrina. Next base: position 1,849,225 of record BLBF01000017.1, on the reverse strand, counting down.
AAATTTGGCAAGTTTAAGACTCCTAGATTTCAACTCCCAGAATTCCTGAGCTAATATGACTGGACTGGAGGAGGAATTCTGGGAATTGAAGTCCACAAGTCTGAAAGCTGTCAAGTTTGAAGACCCCTGGTTTTAACCATCTTCTTTCCCTTGAGTTTAGCTTAATTTTATAATTATCATACCCAGGTCACTTCCTTTTAAGAATATAGGAAGTAGCATTCTGTAATCCATGGTGTTTTTTTTCTTTCAAAATACATTCATTCTTTGGACCAGACCACATTCTACCCACTGTCTATTTTTAGTAAGCATAGTATTATACACAAAATTATCTACTTTTCTGCTATACTTTTTCACCATTTATATACAATTTGCAATCATTCATTCCATTTCCATTTTCCGAGACCCAGCTTACCTTGGTCTTTGACACATTCATTTTCAGATGCATGCCATTCATTGCATCCTATAATTTTTCTAATATTCACTGCAAATCATTTGCATTTGCAGCAAACAACATGGAATTATCTGCATCAAAAAATACACATAGATTCATGTCCCCAGCCAACATACAGGCATTCCTCATGTAGTTATTCGTAAATACATTCAACAATAACAAAATTCAAGGTTCTTTTTTCTTCTCTCTGCTGCATGACTCTTTTGTTTAGCATTCCATTTATGCAAACTTTCCTTCCTCTGCATAGTAATCTTGCTTGCTTACAACAACCAGCTTTCATTGCTAATTGCATATAATAATTCAAGTCTCTTTGTTTTATTAAAAACTTTCCCTAAAGCTATAAACATGCACTAAACTGTTTTTTCCTCCTCATAATCATGTGTTACTCAGGAATACATTGAAGGGCCAAAATCTGATCTGCACAGGAAGTTGTGCTGCATTTTCCAAAAGTTGCTCATTGTTATGCTATTTCAGCACATTATTATTTAACGCACGATGAGAACATGACAGAAGAGTATATACACAACCCACATAATTATATCCAAAACTTCTATGGGGGTACTGCAGCGGCCTCATAACTGGATGTTCAATTCAGCTATCCAGGCAATTGCTTCTGACACTGCTTTGTACAGTTCTTCTAAGGAATTAGAAAATGCATGTTGTGGACAATCTTGCACAAGATGTTTAATAATTTGTATGTCAGCACCACAGCCTCCTGTCCCTGTCCTATTGTCTCCATTTAATTGTACCTATTTTCTGTATTCTTACTCATGTTTATACTTATACCTATTTTTTGTAAGCGATTGACAAATCAAACAAACAAACAAACAAATAAACAGTCACAAAAAGAGAAATCTTCCCATCTTCACTGATACAGGGCAGTGGCCCTTCTTTCAGTATCACACCTAATTCTGCTCAATTTCATTCAGTTAGAGTAAGGCAGGTCAAAACCGGATGGCTTGGTAAAGGGATCACTAATGGCCAGGCCACAAGAAGCTACCTTGGACCATTCCTCTCTCCAGGCATCTGAATAGATTTTAAGTGAATAGCTGTTTTTCATATTCACATAAGAGATTTCAATCTTGTGATGGATTGTCCACTGTCCTGATAAATAAGGAGGGCCTTGTTGTTTAGCATCCTTGACCAAAACACTCACTTCACTTTTTTATTGAGTCACAGCAACTAATAACTTTCTGAAGAGATCTATTTTTCCTAGGAAAACATAATCATCAGATTTTTGTTCTGTGCAACATCATCACCCAGCATAGAAATCTTCCATACAACAGAGCATAATGAAGGTATGATGATCATGGGCTTCAGACAGTTCATGAATTTTTAGAGCTATTCTTCCTGTTTAATCACTCGATGTGCAACAAATCCAGAGACTGTAATTAGTACAGAATGTAGGAGCAAGGCTGATAGGAGTCTGGTCAAGTGATTGCTTTGCACCTGCTCTCTCTATATCTCAGTCTCAATTCAAGGCAATAATTCTGTCTTCACACCTCCCCTGATTCAGTTCAGATGCATTGCTTTCCTCCAAATCAATTGACCCTTATGCCTTCATGCATTTTTTAATATCACTTTGCCTCATGGAGCAGAAGAAGAGGGATGAATAATTAGGTGTTTTCTTAGGAATCCTAAGATGGCCCAATTTATTATGGGCGAGTCTGTTTAAATATGTATTTTTAATTGGAGTTGGTATTCTTGCTGGCTTTTGAAACCTGAGATAAAAGTACGGTCTTAATGACAATAGCTATTGATACCTTTATTTTAATGGTTTCAGGAGGTTCTGGAAAGCTAACACAGGTACTAATTTTCAAATTTGAATTGGCTCTCCTTATCTTTAGATAGTAATATATTATCTGACATATTTCAAAATATGGTAATGCAGATCTATTAAACTTAGTCTCTCTGGCTCATTTTGCTGGATGGAACCCAGGATGACTTTGGAATAGTATTCAAGTTAGTAATGCTGTTTGGTAATCTGCCCAAATTCATTAAGCTTCCAGGAGAACTAGAACCTGAGTCTCCCCTTCCCTCATCCACTTTAACCCCTGCACCACACTGACTCTGTTCCAAATCATTCCTGCAATAAAAGAATATTATTGGCTATTTTCAGGTAACACAGCTATTTCCTCAGTTTAGATGCTATTCTAGAAAAAAAAAATTAATCATGGATATCTAGTCCAATAGGAAACCTCAACAGCTGCTGTTATTCCTTGTCACTTTAACGTTTTGGGGAGGAGGAGGAATTAAAGAAAATAAAAGGAATCCTAAGATGGCCCAATCAAAGTTGACCCACCATGAACAAAAGCAGAGGAGACTTACTCACTTATCCATTTCATCTCATTGTTCATCTCATTCATTTATAACAATTTATATAGCCACCTATCTCACCAGTACAGCTTGGGGCAACAAACAGAATCAAAATGCAATATATTTTCTTTTTAAAAATGTTCATAACCAACTGACACATCATGACTCACCAAAACACCATCGACTAATAGCATAGGCTTAATTACATCCTAGTCCCCCAGCTAGGTCTTCAAGTAGTATAGTATTTCACAGGGCAAGAAAAACTATGAAAAAGGCAAGCTTCTTGGTCCCACTTAATGACAATTCCCAATTTATGACCAATCACTTAATGACTGGTTGAAATTACAACAATCCCCCCAAAAGTTATTTACAATCCAATTCCTGAATTCTAACACTTGCACATACCATATGTATGTGGTTACATGATCTTGACAACCAACTCACTTTTATAGCTGGTTGTGGTGTTCCTGGTTACATGACATGATTTATGATGTTTTTAGCCAATTTACAGTCTTTTCAGGGAGTTTCTAGCCAAAAACATCCATAAGAATACATTGAATTCATTTAATGACCGCTGCAAAAAACTTCCTAAGGATAAGTCTGTCATACAATTACCATAACTTATGATGGAAATTTTAGGGTCCATTACAGTCATCAGCCAAGGACTATCTATAGACCATGACCATCCTGCCTGGCCTAATGGAACAGGTAGAAATAATTGGGAATAAGGTGATCCTTGCCATCCCCCTCTTCCATGACTTAAATTGGAAAATGGGAAAACAGAGTTCTTAAAATGATCTCTCTTTTTTGCAGGGCAGTTCTGGGAGCAAAAAGAACACAAGCCTTTAACTCTATTCATGAATCTGTTAGGGCAAGAGTGTGAAACTCGTGGTGTCATGGTGGCATCACATGATGTATCACAATTTTTTTCCCCTTGCTAACCCGGGCATGGGCATGGCCAGCAGACGGCGCATCCAGTCCACGAGCTGTGAGTTTGACACCCCTGTGTTAGGGGGACAAGTTTAATCTGTGGCTATTTGGGGATAAAACAAATCTCTACTTACTGCTTACATGTCACTCTAACCTTACCCATGATCTAGTCGAGTATGTGAACAGATTATTAAATCACACCTACTGTCAAAATATGATGACATGAGCCCATCTTTGGTGATTAATGTTTAATTCAGTGATTCAGCAATAAACTCAACAATATGAGGAAATAGGCATCATTTTGGTTGTGGTCCTCAGAACAGCAGTGGTAGCATTGATCCCTTTTTCAAAGTGGTAGCAGAAGATATAAATAGTAATTAGATAAAAGGTGTGCATGCTTTGTAGGCCCTTAATGGGATGCTATGGCAAATGCCATGTGAGGACCACATCGTTAATTTAATTTCTCTCAAATTGCTGAACTATGCATTTGAATCCAGATGAACAAGGGTGGGTTTCCATCATTCCAGTTTCTTCTTTCTACCAAACTGTGCTACATTCATAACTGATCGAGGAAAGACTTATATATTCACACATACTGGTTTGTTAGACTATAATACTTTTATTAAGAAACTTAATTTCTTCAAATATTTAATATGACCCGTGCAATCTACTTTTCATACTAAATGGCCCATAAACCTGAACTTATCCTTTAGGTTTTGTTCAGTTTTAACATGCAAAATTTTTATAAAGGAAAAAAAAATATTACAAGTTTGTTCTAAAAACAGACTTTAAAAGGAGATATATGAAACAAATTAATTTTTAGATGGAGTGGAAAAGGGAAGAAATCTGGAAAGAAGCAACAAGAGGTTAGATTTAAGAGAAGGAAGGATCTTTGAAGATAAAAAGAGAACAAATTTTATGAAGCATGAAATGCTAAAGACAAAGAACAATGAAAATTGCTTTGAAAAATACCACTTGAAGCAGACTAGAAAAAAGACACTATTGAACATTGCTATACACTGTACAACACAAAGTGCTTTTTAGGAGGCTATAGAGGGGAATCTGAAATATTTTCTGCGCCACTTAAATCCATGATGCAGTTCCTCAAAAACCTTCAAATTGTGTTCCATGAAGAATAACACTGTTTATATCAAAAGCAAACAATATTCTTTGCCAAAACTCAAGCAAGTAATAAATCCAAATTGGAACCTAGCCATTAATATTGCTAATAAAGTTATTTGCATTCAGAGAAATCCCTCTTCATGTTTATTTTGGCTCCAGGACATTCAACCATTTATGAGCCATAGTAATTGTTTTCTGAGGCCAGTAGTAACCTTTTCAGAATTATTAGGGTATGGAATGTTTTAGGGTATAGCTTAGAAGAGACCATTGAAATATTAATGGCAGTGGGAGCTGAAGGGAGCTGGCAGTTGTGGCTAAAAAGCCAGTGCTTTACTGGTCATAAGAGAAAGTGTGCATTTCAGAATTTCCCTCCCTTTGATTGAGACCTTGGACTGTGATTTCCTGGGGTCAGGAGTAGACAGAAGATCCTATAGCAGTTGGAAAGGTATTCATGGCTGTTGGCTACCGGCAGGAAAATATATGGAGTGGCTAAGACTACCTTAGGAACTATTTGTTAGAGTGAATGGGCTAAGTGGTGTCACTGCTGTGTCACTGAAGACAGGAGAAAGGCTGAGAGACTGAAAGGGATTTCATGAGGGATGAGTTCCCCTAATCACCAGAGTGAGAATGAGATGCTTGACTGAGAGGGAGTTGAAAGGAGGGATTTAGGAAGGCAGTCAGTTTGGCAGAGAAGGAGAAGCACCTCTTAACCAGGTCCATGTTTCTGTATCCTTGTTGGTGTGGTGATAAATGCTAGATTATTCCTTTGCCTTGGGGAAGGAAGGGAAGGATAGGGAGTCAAGGCTGAATTGTGAAAAGGGGGGAAGACAACAGGGGATGGTGATAAACATGGGCAGAGATGATAGGCCAATTGCCCACAATATTTTGGGCATCAAGGACCAGTTCTGTGGAGAAAGGTTTTCCCACAGACTGGAGGGGGTGTGGTTTCGCTTGCTGCCTACATCCCGCGAATGGGGCTTTGGTTGTTTGTGCGGGCTAATTGCTAGCATGCTGCATACCAGTGCTGTTCATGGACCGGGAGTTGGGGACCCCTATGAATAGGAAACACAGGGCAGGCCACTCTCAGAGAAAATGGCTTGGTATTTTAAGATCAATACCATATTTTGGCCCCCTTGTGCTCATTCCTAAGACCTGGTTTCCAGAGTATCAGTGGCTCTGGACTCTGGATGTAGCTGCTGAATGCCAGGTCAATGTTTTCCTCATCCAGAACTTACAGATGCCCTGTATCATTGAAACCTGTTTGGGTTCCCTCTCTGAAATGATTCTGTTAGGAGTGTGGCATCAACCATGACTCCAAGGCAGGGCTGGGGGTGTATGGCTGTTGTCATCCATGAGTGCCTGGTGGCCACTAGGGGCCCTGGCCCAGACATCACAGTATGCGAGAGATTTTTTTGCCTGGTTAGATTATATGGATCAGTGCCTCCCACTCCCAGATGATATTTCAGCTTTGAGTCTGGACAGGGTGGAGAGAGTTGCTATGCAATTTCATTGTCTCAAGGATAGTGGCAGCTGCGGGCGGAGAGGGGGAACTTTGTACAGATTCATTTGCTCCCTTTCCTGGATTGAGAAGTCTTGGTCACAGTCACATATCACTTAATCACTTCCCATTTGGATGATTGCAAGGCGCTTTACATGGAGCTACCCTTGAAGACAACCCCCAGAAGCTGCACTTGATCAAGAACATTGCATGAACTACACTGGCTCCCAGTTCCCTTCCAAGTGCAATTCAAGGTGTTGGACATTACCTATAAGGTCAAGTTATCTGCAAGAGCACCTTTAAGGAAATGTACCCATTCTACCTGATCAGATAACATGGAGATGCTCCCTGTGAGACCCTATGAGATTAAGGGTTACAACTGAGATCTCACTATGACAAGAATGAAAGTATTAAATTTTTCCAACAGCTTCCCAATGTCTCCCATTGTGAGAAGACAACTTGTCAAATGACCTTGTGAGTGCTAAATCATGATTAAGATACATACTCTCAGATATTGTATTATTAGAAAATGGGGATTATTTTCACAAAGTTTTATTTATTTATATTTCCTATTTCTTTTTTAAAATAAATTTATTTATTCAACACTTCAACATTTAAAAAACAATTTCTACTTTTTACAAGGATTCTGGAATGGTGTTCACACTGGTTAATAAAGTCTATGACTATATCAATTACTTCTCCATTCTATCCACTTATACTCTTATTATACACACACACACACACACACACACACAAACACACTAATACTTTCTCATTTTTGCTATGAATTGATGCCTTTGCATCTTCTTTCTAACCACTCATATCAAAGGTTCCATATCTTATAGTACTCTATTTCTTTTTTATCTTTTAATATTATCAGCACATTTGAGGATCTTTTTTATTATTGCTTCCTCGGAGGGAATGGTATCCTGTTTTCAATTTTAAGCAAATTAGTTTATGGCAGTGGTTACCATATGGAGTATGATATATTGGAGGTTCCTACTAACATTACATCCTATTATACCTAATAAAAACAGTTCTGGAGCTGATTCAATTCTTTGTCTCATTATTTCTTCCAACCATGCTTTAATTTTAAGCCAATACTTCTGGGCTTGGGGACAGGTCCACCACATATGAAAACACGTTCCTTGGCTGTGATTACATCTCCAACAGTTTGCCAATATATTGGAAAACATCTTGGCTAGCCTCACTGGAGGGAGGTGCCAGCGATAGAACATTTTATAAAGGTTCTCCTTGTATGCAACTGACATTACAATTTGCCTGCCATAATTTTTTCCATTGTTCCAGATCAATACCAAATACAAAATTTTTGGCCCAGATTATTATGTTCTCTTTCACTGTTTCTTCTTCCATTTTATAGACTAATAAATAGTTATGGACTCCCCTAATCATTTGTTTCCCAATCCCTTATACAATTTTGTCTAGTTCTTTTTGTCTAGTTCCTTTTTATTCCGTGTTTGAACTTCGAGATATGGCCACTATCCTATTTCTATTATTTTTCCTATTTCTAAATGACTCCTCTCCCTCAGTTTCTTGAATTGCTCAATGTGCAATATATGGCTGAATGCTGCCCCCTATAGGATCTGGTAAGCATATCCCATGCTAGGAAACATTCTTCCTTTTCACCCAAAGCCTCCATATAATCAGCAACCAAAGAAAACTGGCCAGAAGCTTCATCATACCACTGTAGTGTCTTTAGGAAGTAGAGTTTGCCTAGAAATGACTTTTGATTTGCTGACTGTGACATCAGAGACAAAATGAAAAGGACTGGGTAAAATCATCAACTTCCATCACAAGGTGGCTTTTCCCCCTTCCAGAGAAACAAAAAAATCAGACACGAAAGTTTTCTTACACTTAACTCTCTCCACAATGAATTCTGCACATGCCCTCAAGCAGGTGATATGAGTCTATATAGACTTTCTTAATTTTATTTGGAATTTTGTTTGAATGTTGCTTTCTTATGCTTCTCCTGTTCCTGAAATTAGAAGAGCAAGCAGCACAAAACAACTGAGAAGTGATGTTTCGATTATGTATTACTAGCGCTCAAAATAAAAAAAAATAAAATTTCTGTCATCTTGTAATTCCAACCACTATCATTTGATTCTGAGCAGTCTAGTTTTATCAGTTTTATTTCCCTGTCAGTTGACATGTATATTTGGCCCATAGTGCAGAATACTACAGGTTGTTTTGCTTTGTAGATGCCAACTGTTTAGCATTCTCTAAAGCATTGTTCTAGCTGTGTGCATTAACTTTTAATTAGGATGCCTACTTTGTTTGAAGAAATGTAATTATTAACCCCTGGAACTATTTATTTAGGAATCCAGATCTTCCAACTCTTTACTGCTACTATCTTCCAGCATAAGCAAAGCTCTGAACCAGATTAATTTGATTTACAAACTATTTAGCAATTAAAAGCAAATGCCTGAAATTGAAAGAATGAAATCTTCCCTTACTAGAAGCCAGTTTGTGATTTAATGTTATCCATGCTCTTGACTAAAACGTGACTTGCTTTCTAAACCTTGAATGTACTGTATACTCAGCCTCTGTATCATACAGTGCCATCTATTGGCTACTTCTGTTTTATACTTACTTTTGGTCTCTTTCAGAGCTACTGATACCTCTGATGGCCATTTTGAAGCTACTTTGGATTATATGAAGGCAAAAAGGTTAAATAAGAGATTCTGTAGCATGCAGTCTAAAACAAGGTGACACCCAAATCAATAGCGATAAGATTCTGAAAGGGAATTTGAGTGTCAGAGATAAATGAAGATATAACAAATCCTACAGTTAGTGAGTTTATATAAAGAGTCAGTCCAGTGATTTTAACGTTAGAATATTTGTGTCTCTAAGTAAATTGTTGTATGAATTACAAAACTATTCACAGGTAATCTGTAGTAGCATTAATAGTCTTACAGTGTTTAGTTTACAGTGTTTCCATCAGTGTGTATGGCATTACTTCTGAAGAATATTCCACATGTTTATAGACTGGTTTAACCAGAAAAAAATGGAATGCTTAACAAAAGATTTATGTGTGGCTATCCTCAGGAAATCCTTAAAGTTTTGCTTGGTGGTTGCAAACAATTATCAGAGTCTTACTCTCTGATTTATGAAAATTAGGTACTGCAAGATTACAGAAGGCATTCATTTTAAAAGCCTTACAGCAATCCACAAGAAAATGATTGGAAAGTAGCCAGTCATGACCACTCAGAAAATAATAACTCATAAAAGTATTATATGCATTTCTGTATAAAATTATTACACTCCAATTCTGATTGAAATGCAGCTCACCAACTTTCTCCAGATGAAACTTCTACAGAGAAGGATCTTAAAATGCTAGCACATAAAGTGCGCAATTTCCAGTTTTAATTTTATAATGATTATTTAACCATGCAAGTTTTAACTGCTTTGGAGAAAACCTTTAAAAAAATCAGTGCAATTTCAATTCATTGTTGAACTGCCACATTACTCTTGAGAAACTCATGTATTGAAAAATACTCTTGAGAAACTCATGTATTCCTGCAACTGGGCAGACTGTTGATTTTGTAATTTGTCATGTCAAAGGTGTGCATAGTGACACATCAATTAAAATAGACACTTAGATAAAAAAAATCTGACCAGCAGATTTTGTAATATGGATACACATGTGTAATTAAGATGTTTAACGAAAGATTTTGGCCATGCCTCTTGATTCCTAATCAAGAAGCCAGATTAAATTTATTTTCTAGTCAATCTTTTGCATCGCAGCTGACTGGTTTCACATATAACACTCTGCTAATAACACTCTGTTATGTATCACGGTGGTTGATTAATTTAACGTGCTAAGCTACAAACAAATCCTGTAATATCTGACATGCTGTCAAAACCTGTGTCTTTTGTAAGCAGTAAATTGGTGGAATCCATGTTTCGCTATCTTCATCTCTCGCTCATTTAAGTATATGATATGTAATTAAATACAGATAGCAATCAAATATATTTATTTATTTTATTTTGTCAAGCAATTATAAGATAACAGGTATGAGTTTAAACATAGCTATGAATATATAAAATGGATACATATAAGAAAAAAAACAATAGGACAGGGACGGTAGGCATGTTGGTATGCTTATGCATGCCCCCTACAGACCTCTTAGGAAAGGGGTGAGGTCAATAGTAGACAGTCTAAGGTTAAAGTTTTTAGGATTTGGGGAAGAAACCATAGAGTCAGGTAGAGTATTCCAGACATTGACCACTGTGTTGCTGAATTTGTATTTCTTGCAATCAAGTTTGGTGCGGTTTACCTTGAGTTTGTATCTATTGTGTGCTCTTGTATTGTTATGGTTGAAGCTGAAGCATTCATTGACAGGAAGGACATTGCAATATATAATTTTGTGTACTATACTTAGATTGGACTGAAGGCGGCATAGTTCTAGGCATAGTCTAGGTCTAGAATTTCAAGTCTGGTGGCATAAGGTATTCTGCAATGAGTCGAGGAGTGGAGAACTCTTCTTGTGAAATATTTTTGGACTTTTTCAACTGTATTAATATCAGATACATAATGCAGACTTATGAGACTGATGAGCTGTATTCAAGTATTGGTCTAGCAAATGTTTTGTATGCTCTCATTAGTAGTGTGATATTATCGGAGAAAAGGCTATGCAGGATTAGGTTAACAACTCTTAATGCCTTTTTGGCTATGTAGTTACAGTGGGCTCTATCACTTAGATCATTAGAGATGAGTACTCCAAGCTCCTTGACAGAGTTTGGGTCATCAACAAGGTCTTGACTATTCAGCTTGTATTTTATTTTCTGGTTTTTTTGCCAATATGTAAGACAGAGAATTTATTTGTTGAGATTTGAAGTTGCCATTTGTTTGACCATTCTGATACATCGTCAATGTCTTTTTGAATGGTAGCCGTATTGTCGGTGGTGTTGAATAGCTTTACATCATCAGCGAAGAGAACGCAGTTGCTCTTAGTATGATGACAGAGGTCATTTATGTAGTGTATGAAGAGAGTTGGTCCTCGAACACTGGCTTGGGGGACACCACTGTTGACAGGTACAGAATTTGATAGTTCTCAATTTTGACTATTTGTTGTCTGTTTGACAGGAATGCTTCTATCCAGTTATGCAGGTGTCTAGAGATACCATAAGATTTTAGTTTTAGTGGTAGTTTTTCATGTACCACTGAATCAAAGGCTTTACAGAAGTCTATGCAAATTGCATCTATTGCTTTGCCCTGATCAAGTTGTGTAGTCCATATGTTTTTGCAAAATAAGAGTTGCAGATTACAGGATAGTTTTTTCTGAAACCAAATTGTTTATTAGAGAGTAGGTTGTTTGTCTCTAAGTGGAGGATAGTGGATTGGTTAATAATTGATTCCATGACTTTACAGGTGACACAACATGTAATTTTCAATTAGGCTGGGGTCTCCCTTTTTGAAGATGGGGATGACCTGGCTAGTGACCATAGGTTTGGCAAGGAGCTGGTCCTGAAAGATTTTTCAAAGATTATGCTTAGAGGTTCGGCTATGGCAGTGGATAGCTTTTTTAATAAGTAGGCACATATTCCATCCAGTCCAATAGATAGAGATGGTTTTCGATTGCGTAGTGCTTTTATGTTCAGAGACATTTGTCTCTTACTTAATTAACTACAAAAAAATTCGGAAAAAGCAATTCTAGTGTTTAGGGGAAATGATTTACAATGCAAAAGAAACTCTGAACAAAGCAAGTAGGACAGGTATTTCCTGTAAAGCAACATGTCAAAAACAATACGAGTCTGCTTTTTCATCAAACACTAGATATATTATTTTATAATAGCCAGCAGGCATTTTGCTATCTCATATCATATACTGAATCATCTCAAAGGCTATGCCTGTGTTATGTCTTTCTCCATAATGCTCTGGAAATTGTCTTTGGCAAACAGTAGCTAGGATTTAATCACATTTCTACCTTCAAATCTATTTCCTGGGTCTATTCACAAAACAGGCATAACTTTGGGATGTACATGCGTTTCTTGGTTTTTCTGATTATACAAACCCCTGCTCCTTCAGCCAACAAAAGTTTCTTTTTCCTCTTCAAAGTAATTACATATATTTAAATGTTATAGTAACAACTAATTTATTTCTTCTTGTCAGCCACCACTTGAAAAACTTTTTTACAAGGCCAAAATAACAGAAACCAAAGAGACTGCCTATTTCTAATCAAACATCATACAATTAGGCAACGGGCAGCTCACGTTTAACACTTTTAATTATATCACCCACAGCCAAGAGTTTAATCCTGAGCAGCTCACAGTTGACTCAGATTTCCATCCTTCTGAAGTTGGTAAAATTAGGATCCAGTTTGTTGAGGGCAATATGCTGACTCTGTAAACCACTTACAGAGAGCTATAAAGCACTGTGAAGTTATAAGTCCAACTTCTATTGCTATAGATTTGGTATCTGCTCCCTTATAGCACTAAAGGTAAGCTTAGTAGCAAAAGGTATCGACTAGAACTGCAGGCTTCCCTAAACAGAAGCAGGGACAGTTTTTCATGCTAAAAGTATTGCTTTTCCTAGAGTGGTCTTCAATTTACAACAGTTTATTTAGTGAACATTCGAAGTTATGGCACTGAAAAAAGTGACTTATGACCATTTTTCATCTCCATGGTCACATGATGAAAATTTGGACACTTGGCAACTGACTCATATTGCAATGTCAAAGGGTCATGTGATAAACTTCTGTCACCTTTTAACAAGCAAAATCAATGGGGGAAGCCCAATGGCTTTGTTGAAAGGTGCCAAAATGCCTTTCTTTTGAGGATTCGATTTTCCCACTGGGAGAGCTCCGGCACAAGGATACGGACAACTGCTTGAAAGCTGGATCTTTTTATTTTTCAGGAAGGTGGAGAACAGCGAGAAGTCTGCGTTCCTGGGCTAGCTAGCTTCTTATGGTAAGACCCTGGTTTTTTATACCCTTTTCTCCCTTTGCAAGGTGATTTTGTGTGTTTGTATTTGTGCCAAATGTTTCAAATCCTGTTTGAGTTTGTCTTTATTTCCGTTGGAGGGCAAACTCTGCAGGGTGCGGAAGGCAAATTCCACGGGGTGGCCAGATTGTATTATTGGTTTTCTGTAATCTCTTTTAGCTTTAAGATAGTTTTTCATATTTGTTCTGTGGCAATCTCCTGTCTGTCCCTTTTGTCATTTATATTTTGTG
>BLBF01000017.1:1824465-1835315 GCA_015471245.1 Laticauda colubrina | reverse complement strand
TCCCTTTTGTCATTTATATTTTGTGTCTTTTGTCTGTTTGTTTTGCTGTGTTTCTAAGGGTTTTCTAAATTATCTTTTGTTTCCTTTTCCTATTTGTCTAGTTTTCTTAATGACATAGGCTTTTGTCTATCGGGATTCTTGAATACTTTTTATGTGATTCCTTTTCCTACGTAAGTTTGTTTTCTGGCTGACCTGATGTTCCCCTTGGGCTTTTCCTGTTTTTTGTGACACTACTGCCTTCCTGAAATTCCCTTTCCACAACTTCATGGAATTTTCTTGGAAATAATGCAGGTAGACCTTGACTTACAACAATTCATTTAGAGATTGTGATTGTAAGTCAAGTACTGCCTGCACTGTATGCAGGTAGGTTGCTTTTGCTTGTTTCTAGCTTCTAGCTTTAAGTCTTAAATTTCCTGGCAGCTTCTTATCCAGGTACTAACTGATCTTACTTAGTTTTCCAGATGATCAAATAGCTGCCATCTACCACAAACAATGATGCATTATTCTAAAAATCTAAACCCCAGCTTTCCACAATAAATTGCATAGAACTTTTCCATATACTAAAACATTTATCAATGCTTTCATTTTAACATTTACTTCTGGATTCTTCAGTTTCACACAAGACAATACTTATCACTAAAAAGACTTTACAATCATTATCTCCTAACTGATTATTTCAGTAATACAGCCATAAAAGCCCATACTTGATTTTTTAAAAACCAACACATTTCTATGCTTAAAAAAGCAGCCTCTTAAGTAAGAAAAAATATGTACCTTAGTAAAATCTACCTTAAAATTAACTCAGGTTTTCCCAGATAAACTAGTTTTGTGTAATACTTTCCAGTAACTTCTTTTACTGGGAGTAAGCTAATACAACAAACATGTTTCAAAGAATAGTGCCTTTTTTTTAGTACACATAGTTTTACGTTTACGTGATTTTAAAATTAAAATCACAAAGGTGAGGCTGTGCTCCTAATTTTGGAAGCAAAGTTGAGAATATGATTATTGGGGAAACATTTACTTCTAGAAAATTCCCACTCAGTGAGACCTGACCCCCCTCCCCCCCAAAAAAAGACATGAAAATCTTCACTACCTTATGTTCAGGGCCTGCCATGCTATTTATGAAATATCACTTGAAATTATGTAAATTGTCCTATAGTAGGCTCCATTGAACATACTGAGATTTATTACTAAATAAACATGTATAAGCTTGCATTTCTATTCACATTTATTACAGAGTAAGCTGCATAAAACAAAATATACTTTGAAGGAAAAATTCCAAAGTTCACAGCAAATGCACCATCTAAACCATAGTAAATCAAATGCCAGAGCATGTTTCAAGAATGATCTGTCATGTGGTTTACGTACATATCCACACTAGCAATACCTTTGATTTATATCTATTAAACATTGTTATATTCAAACACAATACATTTTTACTAATCATTTTTAGCATATATACAGATGTATTACTGTTTAATTGGACTCATTTGAGTTTTACAGGAATTTTTCCCAGGAAATAAACAAATGTATTAAGCAATTTAAAAATGATAAAAATATTAATAATGCTGAAGCAATTGTGATAGCTGTGTACATTAAACACATTAATAATCTGTTGAACTGAAACAATCACTGTAAACCAAATCACCCAGTGATTGTTAGAACAAAGAATGCCAGATAAGTGAGATTATATCTTATTGGAATCACTTGGGAACAAAGCAGATTGATTTGAACGGCTAAGGAAAACAGCATTTCAAAATCTAATAACTATCAATTTCCTTTCTTCCTTAAACATTCCTCAATTCTCTGGCTTTGAAATCAGGTATTTGAGGAGTATTATCAAGTAGAAAAATAGGGACCACTTTGGTGGAAAGGTAAGAGTTCCGTGTACCTTCGGCATTTAGTCATGCTGGCCACATGATCAAGGACACATCTTTGGACAGCGCTGACTCTTTGGCTTTCTAACAGAGATGAGCACCTCCCCCTATAGACGGAAACGACTAGCGCATATGTGTGAGGGGAACCTTTACCTTTATCCTTTCTTATTCCCCAAATCTTAGAAATAAATTCAGGTCAACCCAATTTTTATCATCGATCAATTTTGAAAGACAGAAAAAAAAACCAAGAAGAGAGTTAGTGTGCCTGTAATTGGCCTAATGATCTAACCAACATCTAACAAACAAAAATACAATACTCCCCATTTAATGTACATTGCAATAGATCCACAATTTGGCCACTGGGAGAGACTGCAGCCTTAACAAGAACTCCTCTGCTCAGCTTATTAAAACCTGACACCAGTGACACCCAAAAGAAGCCACAAAGAAACTGCAATCTTTATGTGTGTCATGTTACTAGTACCAAAAGATACAATTTAGTACTTGCGTCACATTGTCTGACACATGAATGCAAATGGCTTTGTTTGTATCATGAGACACCAGAATTTGCACCCATGCCAGGAGCACCTGACACTTTTGTCATGTGCTCAGCACAGAGTCAATCCTTCCCTAAGGAGTTTTAGATCATGAGCCAAATGTCTACAAAGCACAGAAAGCTGTGTTGAAAACTATACAGCATTTCAAATGTTGGAGACATTGTCAACTCTTCTTGTACTTATATCTGCTAAGAGCCTAAAGCAGTGGAATAATTTTGGAATTCAGGTGGTCGACTTACAACCATTCATTTAGCGACAGTTCTATTACAAATGCATTGGAAAAAAGTGATTTGTGACCATTGCAGTATCCCCATGGTCACATGATCAAAAATCAGTTCTTTTGCAACTGGTATGTATTTATAACGGTTGGAGCAACTAGGGATCATATTTGTGACTTTCCCAGTCAATTTCCAACAGGGTCAAAGAGGGACGTTGGATTCGCTTAATGATCACATGATTTACTTGCAGTCATTCCCACAACAATCATGGAAAAACTGGGGCAGAACTCTTAACAAATGCCTTGCTTAGTAATACAAATTTTGGTTCTAATTGTCACTGTAAGTCAAAGATGTTTTTATTTTTTTAAAGAAAGATGAGGAAGAATGGAAGTTGCCAGTGTCTCAGGAGGCAAAATTGCTTCTGCACCTCTCAGAACCGGATAGTTCACAACAATTTTTTAGATTTCTCTTTGCAGTTAACTTTTGGCAGTAAAACCATTCCAGATTACAAAATTGAAGTACTGGTAATCCTCGACGTATGCCCACAATTGAGCCCCAGCTTTCTGCTGCTAAATGAGATAGTTGTTAAGGGAGTTATTGCTTCATTTTGCGACCTTTCTTGCTGTATTTAAGTAAATCCCTAAATGGTTTTGATAGTCATATAGTTATAAAGTAAACCTGGCTTCCCCATCGACTTTGCTTGTCAGAAAGTTGCAAAAAGTGATCACATGAATTGGGGACACTGTAACCGTCATAAAGGAGCCAATCGCCAAACAGCCAAATTTTCATCACATGACCATGGGGATGCTCCAGTCATATGTCACTTTATTCAGTGCTATTGTAGCTTCAAACGGTCCCTAAACAAAAAGTTTGAAAAGAAGGACTAGGGGAAACATGATAGCAGCGTTCCAATATCTGAGGGGCTGCCACAAAGAAGAGGGAGTCAAGCTATTCTCCAAAGCACCTGAGGGCAGGACAAGAAGCAATGGGTGGAAACTAATCAAGGAGAGGAGCAACTTAGATCTAAGGAGAAATTTCCTGACAGTTAGAACAATTAATCAGTGGAACAATTTGCCTCCAGAGGTTGTGGATGCTCCAACACTGGAAGTTTTTTTTTTTAAAATGTTGGATAACCATTTGTCTGAAGTAGTGTAGGGTTTCCTGCCGAGGCAGGTGGTTGGACTAGAAGACCTCCAAGGTCCCTTCTAACTCTGTTATGCTATAATCTACATTCTGGAAAATATATCTAAATTCAGTTCATAAAAAATAAAATCCTGAGATGGCTCTCCTTCCTCCAAAACATCTTCTAGAGAGGGGAAGAATCTGCCATCCCCAGTGTGATAGAAATTCATATTAAATTTGGTGTACATTTTTATTTAGGCGGTTTTGGTTTTGTTTAGTATCTTTATGCTGTGTTGATAGATGAATTTTCCAAATGCCTCTCTGGTGCAGATGTTTTAAAACTTAAATGGAAAGCAAGAACAAAGTTGTTTGCATTGATAGGCCACCTTTATTTTTTTTCTCTTCCCTTTCTTCAGTTATATTCTTTGATGAAGCATCAATGATAAGGTGAACTCATTTTATCAGCATTAACAAACCAGAGGCAAATCTGGATTTTGATTAACCCAAGGTTATGGATTTGAAATGTAGTTTTCCTTGACAATTGATAGCGTATCACCTAAGGAATACAGCGTTTGGTACACTTTATCTGACTTCTTTCTCTCCTTCTCTGCCCATTCAAAAGCTGTTCAAAACAGTAAACAAATAAACGGAAAGAAAGCAGAATAGAAAATCTCCACCCGTTGGCCTTTCTGTATCTTGTGATTTCCAATTCTGCACGGGAAGGAACAATGTTACCGGACCAACATTTTCTTCCTTTTAAAAAGAAGCGAAGTCAAAGAGAGAAATGCTAAGAACTCTCTTCAGGAAAACCTGCTTTTTTCTCTGCTCGGCAAGGAAGCAGATGAAGCGCTTCACACGTATCCAGTCAATTCACGTGTCCCAGGTATTCAAACTTCAACTGGCCAAATCCAGAAGACCTAGGAATGCAAAAATACACCCACGGAAGTCCGCCCCCCTCCCCCTCCCCCCTTTTATCGCCCCGCCATTTCTAGGCGCCACTGAACTGACTCTCAATTTTCTTTCCGACCCCACCCCCAGTCCAAGGGAAAGAACGCTGATTGGCCAAGACCGGAAACCTTCTGGGGGTCTGGATTGGTTGGAAAACTTTCTTCTCTTTCCCTCTCCACCCTGTCCTCTTCCGCCTGCTGAATTCAAATCGCTCCGGGGAGGGGGAGGGGGAGGGAAAGCAAATCAGGCGAAAGTCACGGCGCGCGTTCGGTCTGAAGAGCGGGATAGCGACGCCTTTTCAAGGCTTCCGCGTCTGGGTCGCGAGGCGAATGGGGAAAGGCGGAAGGGGAGGTACAATTCGGCCGAAATGCAAAGCCCAGTGGCGCCAAACGTTTTCAACCGAGCGGCAAGGAGACTCCGCCCCCTCTCCTCTCCAAGAGCCAATGGGAAAGGAGAGTGCGAAGAATAGGGAGGGGGCCCCGTCCGAACGATGGAGAGCGCGCGGAGAATCCTCTCAAGTTGGGAGCGCAAGAAGGGAAGTTTGGCGGCCGGGTGTGAGGGCTGCGTCGTCCCAGGCAGGTGAGTGGACTGGAGGGAAGGGACGGTACCGCCGCCGGAAAGATTGCCGGACAGGGCTGGCACCTCAAGTCGCGAGACGGGCGACGTGCAAGTTCGGCAAAATAAAATTAAAAGTCGTTCTTGGAAGCAGTGTGGAGTTGGGTCGCTTGGAGCAATTGTACAAAGCAGCGAGAATAGGGTTTTGTCGAGTCTTTTTTTTTTTTAAAAAAAAAAGACCTTTATTAAGTCGGAAAAACATTAAAATACAGCCCCAACGTAAAGGGAAGGGAGAAGCAGGGCGACTTAAAAAGTGACCCCCCCCCCCCCCCCCCCCAAAAAAAAAAAAAAAAACCCAATCCCAAACTCCTCGGTGCTTGTGCATTAGAATTAAAATTAGAATTCTTTATTGGCCAAATGTGATCAGACAGACAAGGAATTTGTCTCCGGGGCAGGAGCTCTCTCAGTGTCCATGCATTTGAAAGACTTGTTTTAAACTACTGCACTGGACTTGTCTGATTTGGGTTAATGGAGTCTCTACACCGACCTGCCTGTGTAAGGATTTATAAAATCAAGCCCAACCACAAACGTCTCTCAGTGCGACACTACTTGTCCTTGAGTATCATCAACACGAATGGAAATCTGCCCTGCGCCAGATGTAGCATCGCAGGCTGGAAACGTTTGTGTTATTGTAAGCCCTGCAGTCTTTCTTGTATTGTTAGGCTACTACACGCTCGAGGCAACTTCTCTTGAACGAAAACAGATCCTTGTAAAAATTTATCTCAAAAGGCAATACAGGTAGTCGTTGACTTACAGGTTTGTGGAGTGACTGTCCGAAACTACAGCGGCACCGAGAAGAGTGACTTATGACCATCTTTCATACTTAGCACCCATTGCAGCATCCCCATGGTCACATGGTTTACATTCAGATGCTTGACAACTGGTTCATAGTTAATGACAGCTGCAGTTAATGATGGGGTCATATGATCATGTTTTGTGATCTTCTGATGAGCAAAGTCAACAGGGAAGCCAGATTCACCTCACAACCGTGTCACTAATTTGACAACTGCAAATGGTTCACTTCACAAATGGGGCAAGAGAAGCCATAAAATGGGGCAAAACTCACCTAACAAATTTCTCACTAAGCAACATAAATTCTGGACTCTGTTGTGATCATAAGTCGAGGACTACCTGTACAAGGTCTGTGGAATTAAATGTAGTTCCTCCTATGCAGTCCTTCCAGTCCTGTTTTGTACTTCTGTGGGTTGCCACTAGTATCCATTCCCACACATTTTCCACAAACCTTGATAAAACTATTATCCTCAAAAGACAAAGTGAACAAATACTACTGTTTGACAATGTTGCATTTTCTTTTGAAAATCATTGCCTTTATTTAGGTGCCCTCACACTAATATTTTTCAGCTGAAGCAACATTACAGCAAAGCATAGAAAATTTTCTATACCATGAATATCAGAGATAAGGCCCATTAATATTAACATATACCATCCATTATGGCTATGGTAAAATATTTTTTTTTACAATAATACTCTTCAGTAAGTGTCAAAAGGATAGACCAGGGTACTGCTCAGAGTCACCTTGGGTAAGATGGACACCCATAAAAAGAAATTACAAGAAACATACCAGCCTTCATTATGCTGATGACGTATAAAACATTCTGAAATAGCAGGAAGAACAACAATACTGGTCTAAAAAGTTGATACCTCTAGTAAATTTCAATCCAGATTTCTCTTCAATTCTAATTTCTTCCTTAAAACTACATGTGTTAACTAATTTGTATTTTTCTTTCAGAATGCTAAAATGGTGTCCCAGCATATAAGCCAACTTAACGTTTAATTGAACAAATGTATACAAGGCTGAAGCTAACAGTGGCAATATGAATAAAGAGAACAAGGTAATTTATCTAAGCCCTTTCAAATTATCTTTTGTCATCTCTTATATTCAAATTGTAGGACAATGTTGTTTGCAAATTGCAGTAGTATGAATACCTGAAGCAACTCAGGGTCAGTCATTGTTATGTTTTAGATATCCTGTGTTTTGATTGAGCAATATGTCTATATGTCACTCTTGACATAAAAGAAGATAAGAAAACAGCTTACAAGGGTCAAATATTTTTCCTTCCTATCTGATATTGTCATCTTAATGTCTTTTTTTTTGCCCATGGATATTTTAAGACAATTTTACAACAATTGTGCACGCTGTCAAGTGTAATATGCTTCAAAGTTACAGTACTGTCAGTTTCTCTTATAAAAAAAGGAAGTTACCCTCTCCTTATATGTGCACAGAAATCAATGCAGGGAATTAGTTGTAGACATTGAGAAGCTGTTCCTCTCCCTTGAGTCATGCTTGGTTGTCTCATCATCACGGGAAATGTTTTTGGGAGAGTTATTCAAAGAATCACAGATGTAAATGTCAAGAATATATAATCCCAGCAGGGTCACTCAAGGCATGAAGGTCATACAGCTGTCCAGCTAAAACAAGCAGGTATTTGTATTAAGAAAGCTGGCATCTGCAATACAGAAAGCTGGTTGGATGAAATGATGTGCTTCAGACTCCTTCCCTTAAATGTTGTTGTCTGGTTGGATCTCAGAGATGTGCCTTCTCCATCGCTGCCCAGGCCATTTGGACAGTCTGTTACCTGTGATCTGCAAAGCCTCTCTCTTTTTAGACTTTCAGAAAGCGACCAGGCTCCCACCTACCCAACCTTTGGAGTAGTTTGGGGTGGATCAATGTATGTAAAGTTGATAGGATGTGAGAAAAACTTCCCATAAAAAACATTCCATTAAAAAAATTGTGATTTTGCTGTTTTATGGGTTTTGTTGTGAGCTGCCGAGGATTATTGCATAGCAATAGCACTTAGACTTATATACTGCTTCATACTATATTTATATTGCCCCCAACAATTTTGACCCTCATTTTACCTACCTCAGAAGGATGGAAAGCTGAGTCAACCTTGAGCCTGGTGAGATTCAAACTGCCAAACTGCTGGCAGCCAGTGATTGACAGAAGTAGCCTGTAGTACTGCACTCTAACCACTACACCACCGTTCTTTAAGTTCTATCACTTAAAATAGAAACAAACCATTACTGTATTTTAGCAAGTAAGGTACCAGAATAGAAATAAAATAAAATGATTAACAATATAGTGCTGGATGACGGGGCCTTGAGTTAGATGCACTCAATATGCGAGTGAGGAAGAGCTGAGAATCTTTCAGAGTAATAATGTGTTCATGGTGTGGCTAGATTGAATTCTTTGGGATATCTAGTTGTTGATGTTGTCATACAAAAAATTGCCATGATTTATTGTATTTAAGAAAATATATATATATGGAATTATATACTTTTATAATTTTATTCATTCAGATATCCATCTTCTAATCCATACCATAGACACTCAATATTGTTTGATTGAAATAGTGAATAAATATAGAAACTATGCTATTGTGGTCAGTGGGCTTTGCAATATTTGTAATAACAGTGAGGAAAAAGGTGACATCAGTAATTTTAGCTATATAAAAACTTAAGTATTTCGAAGAACTACCCTAAAGGATAAGATGTTATTACCTTCAGCTGGCCGCTGCAACATTGTCTATCCAATTGATCTGGATGATGTCAGATATTCCAAATTTGTCCCATACCTCTCACAAACATTGTGTTACTTGCTGTCCAGACAGAGGATTAATATGGAAACACCATATCCTCTTGTAAAGTTTATATAACTGCACTGTGTTTCAGTATACTAATTCATTGTTATTATTATTCTCAATGTAACACATTTTCAACAGAAGTACTCTGTAGTCTTTTTTGCATTTCCCTATAGAACACTGGCTGCATTCACGTATAATCTGGGAATTTTTATGATGGGGTATGCGGTGAAAAGCTTGGCCACATTGGGGCTGTTTATATATTACGTTAAACCAAAAAGAGAATAACCAAAAATATCTTTCATTCTTGTATCATCTTTTGTACAGATAAATTCTCAGGGTGACAAAAAGTAGACTAGGCTGTTTTAAATAAAAGTGAGTTCTGCAAAATCCAGCAGAAATTTGTGTCAACTTTGGCCAAAAAATAGAGTAAGATCAGTTTTGGCAAAAAACATGTCTTTCAATCTTACAGTCGGTCTCTGAGTCACATTTTAATGCCCAGTATTGTTCCATTTCTGAATTATATTTTTTTTCTTGGCTTAGGAAAATCAATGTTTTGGAGTGCGTGGAAGCCCAGTTAAAACTCCTCTAAGACAAACAGTTACCCCCAATTGGCTTTTGACAGAGATCCAGCCTGCTGTTTCTGATCATCTGACAACACCACCAAAGTCCAATGAAAGCACTTCTGGTGATCCATGGACCCCAACTGCTAATCTTAAAATGTTGATTAGTGCAGCTAGTCCTGAGATTAGAAATCGAGAACAGGAAAAAAAATGGTCAGATAATAAAAGTGAAAGCCTTGAGGTAAAACTTTTTTTTGGTATCATTTTGTCTTACTTGTAGTGGTATGTATGTATGTGTTTATGTATATATATTAAGTTTTTCTGGTTATTTATATGTATGGTATTCAGCTTTGTTCGGGTATTTTCCCACATCATTATAGTTGTGCTTTTAAAGTCGAACACTATACAGACTATACGAACACTATATAGAAGCCTGATGATGGCAGATGAGATTGGGATAATACCCGAAGGAAGCTAAACAGGCTTTCGCGGGTACTTACATGTGTGCTGTTTAGCTTCCTTCGGGTATTATCCCACGTCATTGTAGTTCTGTTAAAGTTGTAGCAACGTTTCAGCAGAATCTCATCTGCCATCCTCAGGCTTCTGTATAGAGTTAGTTCCTGGTTTCAAATTTGAGGCTGGTCCATTCTGATTGGCTGGGAGCCTGGATCTGTGTTCATTGGACTTGGAGTTTGATTGATTGGTGTCTCTGGTTTCTTCTGTCTGTTTTGTGGCTTTGATTGGCTGGCAACACTCTGTTCTTGTGTTGGAGGCTTTCAGTGCAGCTTGGCTCCGTGTGAAGGGACGGCTGCTCTTCATTAGCAAGCTGCTAATGATTGAAGCCTGCACTCTCAAAGAGAAAGATCTCCATGCCACAAGCCAGGCAAACACCTGGGCAAAAACAGACTCCCTCCGATAGCTCCAACCCAACCCCCCCACCAGGCACCCAGGTGAAACCCAGCTTGCTAATGAAGAGCAGCTTGCTAATGAAGAGCAGCCGTCCCTTCACACGGAGCCAAGCTGCACTAAAAGCCTCCAACACAAGAACAGAGTGTTGCCAGCCAATCAAAGCCACAAAACAGACAGAAGAAACCAGAAACACCAATCAATCAAACTCCAAGTCCAATGAACATAGGTCCAGGCTCCCAACCAATCAGAATGGACCAGCCTCAAATTTAAAACCAGGAGCTGTAAGACCCATATCCATACAGAAGCCTGAGGATGGCAGATGAGATTCTGCTGAAACGTTGCTACAACTTTAACAGAACTACAATGACGTGGGATAATACCCGAAGGAAGCTAAACAGCACACATGTAAGTACCCGCGAAAGCCTAAGAAAACAAACAAATA
>BLBF01000017.1:1800924-1824365 GCA_015471245.1 Laticauda colubrina | reverse complement strand
ATGGAATGTACATTGCTTAACATGTTACGCTTAAAATCTGGAATGCTGGTTAAATTTTGAAGATTTAAAAATGTCATAGAAGAGCTTTTTCCCCTTTTTTCTCTCTGCAGGATCATTTGTCAGGAGATGAATATGGAAAGCCTCAAACAAGCCGTAAAGAGAAAAGCCTTGGATTGCTATGTCATAAATTCTTAGCCCGCTATCCTAATTATCCAAACTTTTCTAAAAATAATGAAATATGTCTTGATGAGGTAGCAGAAGATCTAAGTAAGTTTGAGCATTGCATCACCTTTTTTTTTCTTTGACAAATCTTATGACTACTAAGAGGAGAATATGGATGTGAAAAATTTATCAGTTCAAGAATAAAAGGTTCTACTCTCCATATATGCAGAATCTTCCCAACCACGCTGTTCTGGAGTAGTTTACAGATTTTGAACATCAATTCTCCAAACTGGCAGCAAATGGGATAGTCCTTAAAAAAAAGGTTATTTTGTCTATAGTGTCTTAATTAAATATTTTAATTATTTTGTCTATAGTGTCTTAATTATAGTGTTTTAATTGAAATATAAATCTCTAAAATATCTCTAAAAGCTAAAGAATTACCACTTGCTAAGTGCAGAGTTGTGAAAATACAATTGACTTTTCAAACCACAAATCGCTTACATGTTTAAATTTTTAAATTTTGTTTTAAAAGATCAATATCATTTTCCCCTTTCAATTTATTTTGATATGCATATTAAAAAGGGCCAAGGTACAAAAGTTTTGGAAACTAGTATGCATCATCAATAAATTTTAAAAAACCCATACAACTAGAAAGTATCAAGCTAAACACTCAATAACATTTTCCTAGAAAATCTAGAACAGGTCCCAAACTATTCAGCTCATTGACCTCTTCATGATCTTCAAATTATTAACCCCCAAATATTTGCTATTTGAAAATAATTTAATAAATACTATTTTAACAAATAGCAATAGGAATAAATAATAACAGAGATGACTGAAGGCCACCCTGAGGTCAATCCTCCCAGGTAAACCAAACAGAAACAAATAGATGAGCTAATTCTACTTTGTTGTAAAGCTACATTAACACATTCTTGTGAGTCTGAAGTCACAAACTTCCCACCATCACTTTTAACAGTCTGATCAATTTGGGCAGGTCCTTCCCAAACTTTGTTCTCTGATCATTAATCCACTGGGGTCCCTTTCCTCCCTTGTCTGATTGTTTCCTAGGCAGAATCTTTTCCCCTCATCCCCTGAGATTATCCATACATTGCATTACAGCAGCTGATCACCCAACCCTGGGTTACACTGTCTTACCACTAACCACTTCATCTTCAGGACTGGGGGCTAGCATGGATCTCTACAGAGAGCCCAAAACACGAATTGACCATATCAACTTTGCCTTATTTATTGACCAAAAATTGCCTTCCCCCCCAACAGATCTCCCATTAACCCCTAAGTATCAACCCCCTGGGTAATTCCATTGATTCTTGGGGGATATTTACCCCTTTGACAAACTGATCTCTCTCTTCAGGGATTATAGAGATACTCTTAAAAAGCATATTCTTTTATATCCCAATTTATCAGCCCTACCCCCATGTGGGTAGTTTGAAAAAGACTTATGCTTATCTTAACTGAACAAGATAGCAATAGCAATAGTACTTACATACCACTTCACAGTGCTTTACAGTCCTCTAAGTGGTTTACAGAGTCAGCATATTGCCCCCAACAATCTGAGTCCTCACCTAGGAAGGATGAGTCAATTTTGAGGCAGTCAGGATTGAAGAATTCAAACTGGCAATGTGAGCAGAGTTAGCTTGCAATACTGCATTCTCACCACTGCTAAGATTCTAGAGGCTGCTAAGATTGTATTTTCTATAATTAAATCCTATCATTTAATTTGATTGTTAAAGTATTTAAATGTATGCTTTAGGAAACTAATAAGATTGAAAAAGAAACTGCAAGATAATTTGTGATGTTTCCATCATTCCAGATATTGAGCGCAGGCGTATCTATGACATAATGAATGTATTAGAAAGTCTTCATATGGTGAGCCGATTTGCCAAAAACAGATATTCCTGGCATGGCCGTCATAATCTTAAAAAAACACTGCAGGCTTTGAAAAAAGTAGCTGAGGAAAACAAGGACTTGCAACAAACCAAACTGACTAAAAAAGATAAAAATGGGCAAGAGATTGGAAATACTGGCCAGAATATTGAATGGATGACAGCACATGCTAAGTCAAATTATCATACAGACTTTGTGGAACTCCCTGGAATGGAACTTCAAGGAGGTAATTCTAGGAAAGGCATGTTTATAGATGGAGATGTCCTATGATTCCGTTCACTAAAATGCAGGGTATAATCCATTAATTAATTAAATGTTTTTATAAGCTGTGTTAACACCAGTGCTTAGAAAAACTGAATGTTGCAAAAGAATCCTAAAAGGCATTAATCTTCTCCTTGAGCCTTTTCTAAAATCGCATCTGATATGGAGTGTGACCCCATACCAGAATGGGATAAGAATGGGATCAGAATTAAATATTACAAAAATCAATAAATAATCTTGCTGAAAACAAAGATAAGTAATTCTTGTTTAGGGATCACAATTGTGTTTAGGTTTGGAGGAGAAGAAATTACAAAAGAGTAAGTAAGCAAACATTTAGAGAATACACATCAAAGGGAATGCATTAACACCAGCTGTTTCCCTGCTGTGTTCCTGGTGAACAGCTTAAGAAACAGGTAAAAGCCCTTACTGAGAAATTGATTAGAGTCTTGTCAGTATCAGGCAGCAGTTCCAGAAAACCTGAGAGTTCTAATCAACTAAGGTCACAGAGCTAACTTGTTAAATTGTGGTTAACAGTTTTTAGGGATGCACTGCACTCTGAAGAAAAGCAGCTAGAAAGAGATAGCTTCTTTGAGTAATCTTTCTGCTCTGTGAGGGGAATAATAAATGCAGTTCTCGGACACAAAGTTTCATCACTGCCGTAAGTGCAAATGGTTACTATCCAAGGCAATATCTAAATGAGAACTACCCATACACAATTTATTAACGAAAATATCAACAAGCCATTGATAAACTAAGTCACATCCAGTAATTGACCAAAATCAGGTCCTAGTGAAATATGCCATCTTCCAGTTATTAGTGATTTGGATTTACTTCTATATTTGATTGTTGTCTCTTTTCTTTCTACAGCTTCAGTAAATAGTCGTAAAGACAAGTCTTTAAGAGTAATGAGCCAGAAATTTGTAATGTTGTTTCTTGGGTCATATCCCCAAGCTGTGAGTCTTGATGTTGCTGCTAAAAGTTTGATTGGAGAAGACCATCGTGAATCACTGGATAAAAGCAAGTTTAAAAGTAGGTGGTAAAAAGTCCTATCTTGTGTGACTGATTTAGTTTATGTGATAAAAAAAGTCACCGTGAGCTATAAGCTTATAAAAATAAACTTCCTTGCTTACCAGGAAGTTAACTATTCCCAGTCTCACTTGAAAAGCTGGCCCAAATTTTATTGACAAATTTCAGTGGCAGGGTGCTAAGGGGCTGCATATACATTTGGACTGCGGTGGTAAAACTGCATATAGATGATGGCTACATATGGATTATGGACTGCTATGACAAGCCATGGTTTTACATGAAACAGACTGCATCCTCACAACATGCTGAGATAAAAAAGACAAACCGTATTATGAGATGTGTGACTACAGTCAATGTACTGAGAGTAATTGTACTGCTCAGAAAGCCTTCATCTTAAAAGTGTATCCCTCTTCAGGGTTAAATTATCCATTATATCTAAGAAATCTTTTCTTACAGACTGGATGAAACCCTAATAAAATTGCTGGAGAATCTAATGTTCATTTTATTGCAACCACCTGTTCCCCTTTATTCAGCTTGTTTGCCCATGGTGCTCTTTTTTTCAAACAGAAGAAATGATATTATACCATTCATCTTTGTGTTAGACTACTAGGATAATTGACCAAAATCTCAGCGACCACACTCCATGTATGACATAACTGTTCAGACCACCATAACAATTTGATCGGTTATTAAAGCTGCTTCCCTTAGCTTCAAAGAGGAAAGCTTTCCTACAGTAGGTTCCTTATTCTGCTCTTTTCTTTTTGATTTCTGGTTTTTAAAAACTTTCAATCCTCTTAATTTTCACTGAATAAAGCAGAAGTGTTGCATGCTGTAATGGGTCTCGATTGCTATAAAAGGCATCCAAATCATTATAATCTGAATTAAGAGTGATCTTTCAAAGGCCATTCCTAGGAAGAAGGTTTAGAATCCATATTTCTAAAACCTGCATTGAATAATTTTAATTCTCTGTTTTAAATGAGCTTAATAATTTTAATTCTCTGTTTACAAATAATCACTGACATTCAGTATTCTATAGATCCCTCAAACTGAAATGTTTCTGGTGTATCTACATAGCAAGAAGCGGAAGAAAAACTCTAGCGTTAACAATTTTGAATTTTTGTTTTTGTATTTTTCATTAGCTTTTTAACTTATTTCAGCTAAAATTCGAAGACTGTATGATATTGCCAATGTTCTCAGTAGCCTTGAGCTCATCAAGAAGGTTCATATTATGGAAGAGAAGGGCCGCAGGCCAGCATTTAAATGGATAGGACCAAATGTTTTTTCTGATATTAAAGGTAGGTGTATTATTACATTTGAACTAGACTTAATAATCTAATTAAATAGTTCTTAAAATAACTAGACTCGAATAATCTGTTTTTGAGCTACAATTAAATTTAATGTTAATTTCTATTCATTTGTGCCGACCTATAAAAGTCATATCAAAGTTAAGATAGTTAATTTCTTATGTTACTATATTAACATAATATATCAGCATGTATATTTATACTTAGAGGACTATTACTTGTTTTAAAAGAAATATTTAGAAGTGATGACTGTCAAAACAAAGAATGTAACAATTGTATAGTATATATACAATAATATATTAATGTTAGAGTTCTGTGTATGATTGTATCATAGATACCAAGCCAGAACTGGATGTAATGCCACTTCCAGTGGAAGATAAACCTTTTAAAGAGTGTTCTAAGAATCTCTTCCCTACTAATAGCAAACCAAATTTCACACGGCATCCGTCTTTGATGAAACTGGCAAGGAGTAAAGAAAATGATCAGAGAAAGAGTCATTCAGCTCCAGGCAGCCCTGTCAAAAAATATTTAGGTATGTAGGATACAAAATGTTTCACATAATTCTGAAAAAACTAGTAAAATAAAAAACTACAAGAGCCATTCGTTCTGAATTTCTTAATGTAGAACAGCAATTTCCAACTTTCAGCTTGATGGCCCAATTTGTTTTTGGCGGGGAAGAAGGGAAGTAGGCTGCTCAAGTGGAAGGTCAGTGCACAAGAAAGAAAGTGAAGCTGCATTCATGCATGCCGGCCCAAAGCTCACACTGTCCCGTTCCAATTAGGCCATGGCCCAGTAGTGGGCTGCAGCCCAGGGATTGGGGATCCCTGCTGTAGGAAACAAAATGTGTAAATATGTTTCAAAAGCAGAGGATGCTATTTCCAGGTCTATTTGTTTGTTTTTGAGCAGTCTTTCTGATTACTTGTTTTATGAGAATAAAATTCATATGTAGGTGTTGCACTTGGAGGTTTAGAAAAATTAGAACGTAATGGCTTAGGTAGATAAAATAAATTGATAATAAGGAAATACATATGACAGTTCTCTGTCATCTTATCTCTTCATGGAACAAGCTGTGTCAAGGACACTAATTTAGGATAATAAGAAAAGGCCATAAGCCAAACCATGTCAGCACTACCAGTGTGGATTTTAGAAGGAGGTTCAAGCTGGATCTTAGCTTGCTAATTTTAAATAAAATGCAAGTTAAATGCTTCTATTTCTTTTCTTATAAAGGCTCAAATCCTTCAACTATTCCAAGCAAGATGGCTCAGCTTGCAGCAATCTGCAAGCAACAATTAGATGAACAATCAAGGTATATTTCTATATAAGGCATGGTGGTTGCTAATTAATGTAATAAACTCTGTTGAAATCAGCAATTTATAGTTGTTTATATCAACAGTTAACATAATTATGACATAGTAATATTACAGCTTCTAAAATCTGAAGTCTATTAACTTTTTAATACACTTAATAATGTAGTTATTTGTGTGTGTGTGTTCCAGGTAAAAAGATCTAATATTGTAATGGTGATATCTCCCAGCAGAGAAAATTTTCTGAGAGAAAATTTGGATTAAAGACTTAAAGCCGCTGTCACACTGCAGCAATGGATGGAAAGAGGATGTAAAACGGAGAAAAACACTTACCATCCGTTGGTTAACGCGATGCTTCCGTTCTGTACTCACTGCCTCCGTTTTGCTTCCTCTCTATCCGTCCAGCATCCGTCTATTGACATTTCATCCGCTCAAAAGGTTTTGAGCTGCTCAAAACTTTTTGAGCGGAAAATGTATCAAACGCGTCCGTTCTGCATCCGCTAGGCATACGGGGGACATCCGTTCTGCATCCGTTGTCATCCATTACGCATCTGCTATATCTGCTAGGCATCTGCGCATCCGTGCAACTCGAATCCGCTCCAGCGGTAAACGGACGCAGGGAGGAAGCGGAACGGACGCACAACGTTAGAAGCACGGACGGAGAAAGGATGAAAGCGGATGCAGCACGCAAAGAAAGCATTTAAAACGGAAAAAAAGTTCGCAGAGGGGACCTATCTCAGATATTAAGGATGTCTAGAGGATGCCTAGAGGATGCAAAAGGATGCTTCCGTTCCGCATCCGCTTTCCATCCGCTCTGCGTCCTCCCCCCGTCCGTTCCTTTCCATGTTATCCGCTCTGTTTATGCAAATTTTTGCCCCTTTTGAGAGCGGATAACAACGGATGGAACGTTTTTCTCGTCCGCTGTGTCCTTTTTACAAACGTTTTGCATCCGTTGGGCAGTGTGACAGGGCCTTAACACTGAATTTATTTTTTTAGGGAATTTGAAAAGATGAAAAAGAAATTGGAGCACACTTCAGCTTCTGAAACTTGTTTGAAACCCAAAGCAGTTTTGTTGCCTTCTCAAGTTGCAAACTTATCCTCAACCTCCAACTCAATACTTCCTACTATACCATGTGCAGCATATCTGAATCCATCCCAAGTAGTGACAACTTACCCA
Source organism: Laticauda colubrina (assembly GCA_015471245.1). Classification (NCBI taxonomy): domain Eukaryota; kingdom Metazoa; phylum Chordata; class Lepidosauria; order Squamata; family Elapidae; genus Laticauda; species Laticauda colubrina. The sequence continues at coordinate 1,817,226 of BLBF01000017.1, read as the reverse complement.
AATTACATGGTTTGTCCTGTTGCTACTACTCATGTGACCAAAATTAAGACTCCCGTGGAAGCTGTTACTGAAACATTTACTAAAGACAGTTTTAATGATTGGGAAAAAGTAGAAGAGCTGCAACTCTGGCTAACAAAGGAACCCAGTGGAACAACAGGTGACATGATATCTGGGAAATGTTTTAAAAGATCTAAACTAGAGGGTAGCCCAATTAAAAAATGCAAGAGTAAAAAGATGGAGCTTCAAAATTCACTGCTGGTAAGCTATCTTTAAGTGTAATTGTTCCATGTATTAAATAATGTTCTGTTGCAGAAAAATATAACATTTCACAAGTCATTCTTAAATTACATAGAATACCAGAGAAAGCCCAGAAGAACGTTTTTAATATATGCAGCTGCCCCAATCCCTTTCCTTTCCATTAATTTTTCTTGCCCATGAAAGCAGCTTTTTTAGTGACAATTTAATCAAAATATTATATATTTAAACATACCAAAGCTCCCTAAAGCAAAATTCTAATTTTCTATATATTTCAGGGTAAGTCTGTTAAGGATAAAAATCACCAGGGTTCTGTAACTTCTCGTGTAAATCAGGAAATCTTAATTTCACCAGTAACTAAGCAAAATAAACCCAGAGAAGTTAAATTCAATTGCGAACAGAAGAAGCAGGGAGATACTTTTGAATATGATCAAGTCAGCAGAGCACAGAAAACGTCTCCAGGATTTCCAGCTGCTATACTAAAGGCAGATTCGCTGTCAGACAGTATACACTTACATATTGTTCTTCTGAAAGGCTCAGTAGTTTCATAATATACGTTCAACAGATTTTTCTTTTCATACCAACTTGATGTATGAAAGTAACTTCAAGATCAGTGCAGGAGAAAATAATGTTGGCAACCACAGATACACGCCCATTTTTGTTCTTTAGTTTTATACTGTATCACATGGAGGCCATGGTTACATCTTGCTGGAAAACCAGTTTGGTTTAGTGATCAAGGCCACCAGGTTAGAAACCAGGAGACTTTGAGTTCTAGTTCTCTAGTCCTATTATCTCTTACCGTTCTTACCCTTCCTTAGGACATCAAGGTCCCCAGTGAAGTTGCTGTGTCCAGTAAGGGGAAAACAGAGTTGTGTGCAGTGGGGAAAAAATCCTACAGTTCTCCTAATCTAGGTAAGTATATGTTGACCACATCACAGGATTTTTCCAAAGGCAATTCATTTTGACATTTTCTATCAGCAGTTAAGGAGTGCAGGTTTTAAGACTGTGAAGCCAGGTAAAATTATTTTATATAGGAACGTTTCTGGCTGCATAGAGGTGTGGTCAGCTCTAACCAATAGCTCTTAAAACCCATTGCTTCTTTATGCTTAATTGTCACCTTCTCCAAACTCATAGCTGACTCTACTAAATTGCTTTTTGCGTATTAATACAAGTTACATGGCATAAAGTATGTTCCCTTGTAATAGTGTTCTCTTTCTTCTTTGCTATAGGTCGAATTCCAGTGACATCTAATTTCCCTACTTCTCATATAGCACCTCTTAACCTAATACCACCACCACCTTCTGTAGCAACCACATCCTCAGGGAATGGCGCTGTTGAGTCAGCCCATATTAGCCCTACCCCACCTCAGAGCACCTTAGTTCTGAACATTATGCTACAACAGTTAGGAATGATGCCAGTCAATGTACAGATGTCTGCAGATCATGTACATCGATCTGCTTTCATTTGTCAAGGAGCAGAACATGTTAGTCCTGTTCCAGTAAGTGTAGGATTGCAGCAAGCAACCGTATTACTAAGGGATTACCGAGATTTACATGGAGAATTGATTCAAACCACTCCTCAGAAGGTAAGAAGGGTCCTTTCAAAAATACTAAGTAATTGGGACTCTGCAAATCTTTTCAAAGAGGCACAGAAGTGCATACAAAGCATTTTTCTTTAAATAATTAAAAGCTATATTTTTCCAGGGTTGCAAAATTGTTTTGGAAACTGCTTTTGGCTACCTCTTGCTTTTTTTTGTGGGTGTAGTTAATTTCATTTTTTTCCCCTTGGAAAATGGGGAAGTACATCCAAGCTCATCTATTTTGGCTCTTAGAATGTGAAATACCTGCCTTAGCAAAATTATCTGATTAAAAAGTATACAAAACACATATGATTATTGAAAAAAGAAACAAGAGAACTGTTGGAAAAAATGAAGATTGCTTTGTATTTTTCTAATTGGAAGCCTGCAGAATACTTGCATTGCTTAAGCCTCTAATAAAAAGCAGCTTAACATATTGCAATCTGAACTCTAGATAAATATTTCTCATTGTATATCGATTGATAGCAAGTATATACTATACATTACAGTAATACTTTTTAAAAGTGCCTGAATATCCCATATCTACTTGTATGTAAGCCAGTGGTGGGATTCAATTTTTTTTACTATCGGTTCTGTGGGCATGGCTTCATGGGCGTGGCTTCATGGGCATGGCAGGGGAAGGATACTGTAAAATCTCCATTCCCACTCCACTCCAGGGGAAGGATACTGCAAAATCCCATTCTGTCCTCACCACACTAGCCTGCTTTCCACCTCCGTTCTCCTGTGCAAGGCAACTAAAGAAGACCCAGCCAATCAGCTGGGACTCAGGAGGCAGAGAATAGATAGGGGCGGTGCCAGTCAGAGGTGATATTTGCCGGTTCTCCGAACTCCTAAAAATTTCCGCTACGGTTCTCCAGAATTGGTCAGAACCTGCTGAATACCACCTCTGGTGTCAGCCCATAAGTTCATATTCAGTTTCGTTTGATTTTATGATGGAATTTGAAAAAACATAAAATTATTCCTAACGTTGTTGCCAAATTTGAAAATGTTTTACTAGCTTCAAGAGAAATTAAACCACTGTTCTCTTATTAATTGATAGTCATTTTTATTGGAGACTTTTGGAGAAGTAAGTGAACCAACCAATTACTTGGTTTGCGGTTTTTGTTTGTTTGTTTGTTTACAAATTTAAAGTCCTGTCTGGCATATTCTGGTTTTTAGAATTAAATTGGTTTATACAAATTCTGATATTAATTGAAGGGGATATTAGGAACAATATAAATTAATAATGAGGCTAAATGTATGAATGTATTCCAGTGAGGCTCCTAAGAAAAAATGCACACATTATTTTTAATGGTTTCCCTTTTAGTGAATTGTAGTGTGTACAAGACAGTTCTGAAGGGGATTTATTCCATTGCAGTAACAAAAAGTTGCTTGACCAATGTAGGAGAGACTTCCACAAAACTTTCCAATTCTGGAGTTCACCTGAGGTTTTCTTCTTTTGATGAGCTAGCATTGATCCTGGAAATTGCAGCCTAGTGCAGTTGATAAAATATCTTTGTATACTAATACTTGGCCAAAACATGCATCCAACTGGCTGCATTCTGATCCAGTTGAAATGTATCATCCTTAAAAGCAGCTCTGCCTAAAATCCTTTGCCATATCTAATCTATATGACATCAGTGCATGACTAACAGAGCATAATTCTAAGCTTTCCACAAAGAGGCAAAGATTATTAGACACAGATAATACTCAGACCACCTTAGATCAGCAGTCTCCAACCCTTTCGGCTTTGCGGATCGGCAGGGGGAGGGCAAGAAAGGGTGATTCCATGTGACAGCAGGCAGATGCACCCGCCGCTTCCACAAATGGAGCTACTCATCCACGTGCAAGTGGAGCTGCATGACGCACACTCACCTGCCACTTCTTGTGGCCTAGTTCTGAATGGGCCGCAGCCCTGTAATTGAACTTGGGGACCCCAGCCTTAGACAACTTGATATCTAGCAGAACTGCAAGCTGTGACATTGGTTCTTCAGTGGTAACTCCTTCCAATATTGGTTGTTATCTATCCATAACATTTCATTTGGGCTAAATATTAACGTACATATGCATCCAAACAACTATTTAAAAATCCCAGATCTCCCTGTGGTGAAAAGTAAATATATAGCAGCATGCTGATTAATTGTGTGCCCATCAAGTCTCATATAGGATGATCTGCATACTAAAACAATAATAAACTAAATATGCCTGTTGTCTATTTCGTGGTAAAGAACATAAGTTTCTTTAGCTGGTTAGCTTGCAAATAACACAGATTTTTTTCCCCCTTGCATCTAGACCAGTGTTCCTGTGACATTCAAAAATTCTAAGAAAGACCATGAAACGTCGAGTGATCCAAGCCTAGATCCTGGCTCTCATTGATCCTCTTATGCAGAGGTTTCCAAACTTGGCAACTTTAAAACTTGTGGACTTCAACTCCCAGAATTCTGGGAGTTGGAAGTCCAAAAATCTTAAAGTTGCCAAGTTTGGGGACCCTTGCTCTTATGGATCAGAAGGAATTTTCCCAGAAACATTGCAAATGCTGAAGAATACTTGATGGATGAACAGAATATACATTTTCTCAAAAAAAATACTGCATCCTGACCTTCAATAAATATAATTGCAATACTTTGTTTCTGTCACACAAAAATGGTTCTTTGAAATTATTTTTAGGCATAGTGTTCTTTTTTCCCTCCGTGTTGGGTTTTGTTTTACTTTTATCTACAGTAGTTTATTAAACTAATCTTTTTTTGAATGAAGAATATTCATCAACGTTTTTAAATATGTCATTTAAAATTTAATTGGCTATCTGATAATAACTTTATGAAATATAAAGTTTTTTTTGTAAATAGTAATACTTAAAGAGAACATTCCAAGCCTCAACTATTTTTAAAAATATAGAAGCTCAAGTTTGATATTTTATCATGTCAATGTAAATTAAATGCAATGTATAATTTAATGTTTATTTAATCTATTTCCTTAAAATTAATAATTGAACTTGATTTTTTGTGAAGTTTTAGTGATAAATTTTCAGATGATTTCATAATCAGTATCTTCTGTCTTGTTTGTTGTAATTTTGTAATACCTCCCCAAATTTTGTTTCTAGATGCAAATATTGCAAGTTCAGCCTGAAATCTCTTAAGGTTTGGGTAGTCAGAGTTGGTTTGAGACAGTTCTGTGGATGATTGGTTAACTATTCTGTGAGGCTTCTTTCACAACTTTTAAGTAGTTGGATGACAGTATGCAATAGCTTTATGAGTTATTTCTCTATTTTATTTCATGAAATATATTGCTTCTTTAACTCCTACAAATTGTCCTTATTGTGAATAGAAAGAAAATACAGTAATTGTTGTTTGTTGTCATATTAATGTAAAATCAGCTACAGATCAAAAAGTATTTCCTTGAAAGTTGCTATTCTGATTCTGGCTCCTAAACAAAAATGCACCTGCTATTTTTCCCCTGTTTGTATTGTATGACTTTTGCAATATGTACATCAGTTTTGATTTATTTCCTGCTACCTATCATGCAAGTAACATTAATTATCTAGTTTGGTTGAGTTCTTTTATGAAGATATATGATCTTGGTACTGTCATTTTGGGGACTGATGAAGTCATTTTTGATATGCTTCTTTCAATCATTTGTATGATATGGATAGTCTGATTAACTCAAAGATAGGTAGTCCTTGACTTACAACAGTTCATTTAGTGACTGTTCAAAGTTACAACGGCATTGAAAATGTGACTTATGACCATTTTTCACACTTAGGACCTTTGGCAACATTCCCATGGTCATGTGATCAAAATTCAAATGCTTAGCACTGACTCATAAAGGTTGCAGAATCTCAGAGTCATGTGATCACCTTTTGTGACCTTCTGACAAGCAAAGTCAATGGGGGAGCCAGATTCACTTAACAACTGTGCTACTAACAACAACTGCAGTTATTCACAACTGTGGCAAGAAAGATCATAAATGGGGCAAAATTCACTTAAAGTGTGTTTCACTTCATTTGTTGTCATAAATCAAGGATTACCTGTAACTGCATCTGCCACTTTCTATCATTTTGTAAAGTCAATCTGTATGTCCACTTTGGACTATAGTATAGATGACATTGTTTGGGTACTTTCTGTTTTACTTTACAAAAAGATGTATGTAATAGCATTCTGGTTATGCTTGCTGTAATACATTGATCACTTGCATAGTGCATTTTGCCAGCTGAAAATGTTTTATCTGATGCAAATAAATACACCATCCAAATCTGGAGAATATATGAAAAATTGTCATGTACTCACATATTCCTAGATAAATAAAATATTAGAGAATTTTTTTATAGATAGATAGATAGATAGATAGATAGATAGATAGATAGATATAGATAGATATAGATAGATAGATAGATAGATTCTTAAGTTTTTGCGGGTATTTACATGTATGCTGTTCAGCTTTGTTCGGGTATTTTCCCACGTCACTGTAGTTGTGCATATATGGGATTATTGGGCTAAAATTACCTTTAAATATACATTTAGAAGAACAAGAATAAATGCATAATCCTTAATAAGCTTATCAGATACAATATTCTGTTTCCAGGGAGATCACAAAAAGACATCAAACCTCTCATTTAGAATCTCTAGCAGTTGGTAGTCAGATCATTGCTAGAGCAAATTTACAACCAACATAATCAGAGGCCAGCATCATCCTCCATGAATATCAGTAGGAGATGACCAGTCTGAGCCTGTGGGAGGGATCAACTCGCTCAAGTTACTTCACACCTACAAGAGATCCAAGTCCAGCCCACCTTGAATTCCATTACTTATTTACCACCAATTTGCTTCAAATGTTAATATTTCAGATTCTTGTAGAGAGCTTTAGCATGCAATAAACCTATATATTCATTTGAACTGCCTGGGCTCCAGATTTCCTGCACTTGACAATATCTGTCTTCTTTCATTGTTCCTAGCATGGTAGTCAACGTGAGTAAATATGAACTAAGGGGACTTAATGATTATTCCTAATTATTCAAATATCCCTGCAGATGCTTCTTAATAGATCACTGATCCATTTTATTTTGGAATTGGACTATGTACTATATTTCATCTTATTGACAAGGTTGCATGACTAATTCAATAAACTATATTTAGTTTAGCCTTAATTTATGAGGCAAGATGATGGCCTGCAGATGTTTCGTACTTGCCTCATACTATTTGTCATGCTGGCCGGAGCTGATGGAATTAAAGGGTATTAGGTTGCCTAACCTGTTTTAATCTGTCAATTGTAACAAACATTTATGCTGGGATCTTTTTTCTTAACTTGGTCTCCAAGAAGCAGCCAAAGAAAAACAACAACCACCTTTTGCAACCTTTGATTAAGTGGAGAAGTGGCAACATGTGGTATGATGAGTATCATCTCTGGATATAAAAAAATGATCAAGGTGATGACAGTTTTTTTCCTGTTCAATTTGGGGGGATAACAAGTTTCTACAAGGTCTTCATATAATAATAATATACCAGAATTACAGCTTCTGCACAACCAATATTTTCCAAAGCTGAGTGGTCTGTCAACCTGAATTTCACTTTATTTTTAAGGATTCAGCTAATTGGCAATCAGCTCAGGCTTGGGGTCTTATTGATTCATTTGATTTCTTTTTGTCTCGACAATTGCAGTTGGAACTGTAATATGAGGGGCCCACATTGTTTTGTTACTTGGTCATAACTGATGTTCAATTCAAGGCTTTGTCATAAGTTATTTTAAGCTACCTGATAGCAGTAACATTGCTCACATACCCCTGCCCCAACTTACACAGCCCGCCTCTCCTGGAAAATATTTAAAGTCAGCTGGATCTTGGCTTGGTCTCTTCAAAAAGATCAAGACGACAAGAAGATACGTACATTTCCTTCTTGTAAGTTGCTAAGAAACATTAAGGGGTACAGTCTGCTATTGTTTAATGAGGGTGGTTCTTCCCCATGGAGAGAAATGGATTGTTAGAATTTCTTTATTACTGTTGCAGGTTGGTTTGTTTTTGGAAAATCTGGAAATTTGGAATTCACATCCCTCCCCACACCCTAAAAAAATCTAGTGTAATGCTAGTAAGTTCTTGTAATATTACAGTCTATGATTATTTCAATGAATATGGTCTATTCACAATCAATAGCAACCAGAGAACTCAATCCAGTTTGGTCTAGTGTTTAAGCCACCCAGCTGGAAACCAAGAAAGTATGAGTTCTTGTCTTGCCTTAGATATGAGAGCTGGCTGAGGAGTTTAGGATTGATCCCTCTCTCGCTGTTCAACTTGTTCAACTTAACTCAGGACTGTTATGGGGAAAATAGGAGGAGAAGGAAGGAAGACTGGCCACTGAAACGAATGGTTGCAGGAACTGGTAATGTTTAACAAAGTGAACAAGTGGAAAGAGATGCTGGTAAGGTGAATGCAAACTTCAGGTAGTTTTTCTGTATTTCTGAAATAAGATAAAAGGAAAGATCTCAATAAAATCTTGGAGTTACTGCCACTCTGGGGAAACAGTTCTCCTGTGATCTGTATCTTTTAAAAAGTGCCACTGTGTTGTGAAACACTGAATTCTATTTGTAATCATTTTCTGAGGAAGAAAAATTGAAGCTACATGCCTTAAATTATATTCCACTGAGATCAATTGCTTGGATTCTTCTATGCAGTTTTTAGACAAACCATACAGATACTCCAGTTTCAAGGTTACAGATCTCTCTGTAAGTTTACTAAAGAAAATCAAATGTTTTCTGCAGGGCAGATTGAGAGGAAGGAATTTTTCAATTCATTTGTACTACATGCAACAGCTTCTATTTTCTCTGTACCAGACAGAATTTTAATCAACAGGCATTGTCATAATTTGGGGGGAGAAATTTTTCATGTATGTAGATGATATTTAATATGCAGGGTTGCTTCCATGATTCTTTAGGTTCTTGCATGTTTTTCCCTTTGGTTGACTTATGTTCAGCCTATATGGTAAGGGACTACATTCCTTCCACCAACTTCAGGCTTATAAGTTGGAGGTATTTTTTTTATACAGATGTACCGTTGGAACAACAAGAGTTTTCTATAGTCCAAAGTTTCTTTTACATTCTTGGCAGATTAGAGAAGGTGAAACCCAGAAGTGAAGAGAGAGAGAGGGGGAGGGAGGGGGAGGGAGGGAGAGAGAGAGAGAGAGATAAAGAGATTTACTTCTTATTTTATTGACCCATGGTGTAATGGACTGATTGAACTGACCATTATCATATATTCTGCAGGTAGTTGGAAAAAATAGTTTGCCAAGTATTCCCAGTCAGAAGTAATGTTGATTATGCCACTACACGAATCAAACTAAGGTATAGATATATTTGACTGAATTCAAGAGAACAACCCCTGAGCCAAAATTTAACACAGGGAGAATATAGGAAGATAATATATGATTATTCCTATTACTTGTGTTTAACTCTGCCTCAATATAGTATAATTCCAATATTTCATCTTATATTTTAAATTGGGAAACTGGTCATGTAACTCATTTTTATATTATTCTTAGGCATTGTACTTTTCTCTCTAGTTCCCTTTTTCTGTGACATCAAGATGGCCAATTTTTTAGGAGCAAAATGCTCAGTGAATCTCAATGCTATTTCTGACTTGGTTAAAAAAATCTTAATAGTGTTTTGGTCCAGTGTCAGTTAGATAAGTTATCTCTTAGGGAAAAGCTATAATAAGAACATTATTTGCTTGCCAAGAGGGTTAAAAGAGGGACTGAGCCAGAAGTTCCCAACTAGTCATAATGTAACAGACTAAGGCTAGAAAATATGACTCACCAAGACATCAAGAAAAGAGTAGGAGCAATGCAGATCCTTTCTGTGACACATCTGAAATAAAGGGCAAGGAAAAGGTCACAGTTATATTTGCTTGCTACAGCCTACTGGCCAACATTGTTATTGTCCCATAGAAATGTTTTTCTGTGTGGATTTACTGACAATATCACTCACCTAACTTAGAAAGGCAGAGGCAAAGAGCATTGGATCCCCTTTTTCTTCCATTGAATCATGGAACATTTGGAATGCAACATGGATGACAATTCAAATAGCACTTGAGTTTATTTGTATTTGTCCCAGACAGGATGGGGAACAAAAATTTTAAATCTGGAATCAGAGTGTAATACTTTAACTAGAATTGATACTGTTGATGTTTGGGTGTGCTGTTAGCTTCCCAAACTTAGTAATAGCTAGAGTTGTTTTTTCAGCTCCTTTTTGTGCCATTTGGAAAATCTGTAATGCAGGGAGGTCAAACTGACGTCATCACGGCAGCGTCACAACATATTGCGACTTTTTTCCTTTCACTAAACTGAGCATGGGGGTGGCCAACACATGTCACACTCGGTGGCAAGTTTGACAGCCTTGCTGTAGTGTGTTGATCCTATTTCATACCATTGTGAGAGGAGAAGTGGAGAACTCCACCCTTTGAATTGAATCACGTTTTCTAATTTTATTTGGCTCAATCTACTCAATTGACCAGAATCTAGAATAAAGGAAAAGATCTGTCTCATCACACCTCACTGATGGCGTGCTCCAAAAAGTGAAGTAATAACAAAACAGCAGAAAACAGGAGCTCTGGGGATAGAACATGGCTGAATATATCAAGCTGTCATATTGGACTTTATAAAAAGACTAATATAATTGGAAGAGATGCATGGTTTTCAATTAATTAAGTGAATATGGATGTTTAATTAATGATATGCAATTGCATTTTTAGAAAAAATGTCAAGTTAGCATAATGAAAAAATATAACCACTATAAAAAAAATTGGAACAGATTTTTCTGTTGAGGTTGTGGTGTTTGATAAGAATCTGGACAGGCATTCTACGTATGATGCCTAACCTATTTGCTTTAAGAAGTTAATAATGTTGCATTTCTTTCATATATTTATTGCTGCCCTTGGAATTATTACTAAAAAGAAGGAAAGAATAGAGGATGCAACAAAAATAATTTCAAACTGATTTGAATTATAAAGCGTTTTCTTAAGCCCATTGCTTTCTTATTCTCAGTTCTACATACAGCAAGTGCAATCAAGTTAAATATGTTCCTCTCACCTCACGCTTTTATCTATTTTGCATTCTTCTCCCTCTTGATCCACCTCCAACCTCTTAGACATTTAATCTCTGATAGAAACATTTGATGAGATAGGCTCTTTTGATAAGTCATAATCAAAGCATGTACATTGTCATGTTAACATTTCTGAGCAGAAATTCTAACATGAAATATTTGGGTCAAGAACCTTTAGCACCAAGATAGACAGTTCATCAAAACAATCATTGAGCAGTCATTTATTAACCATTTTAAGCCAGATTCAGATCCAGCCCAAACCTTCCTTTGCATATGTATCTGCTTTCCACAGCTGTTCATTGCAGATCTTCTTTTGTGCTGCTATGTTTCTAGGACAGTCAACATTTGCTTTCTAAAGCCTGTGATGCCATTCTTAATTGCCTGTACGTGCAAACTTTGAATGCCAAGGCTAAACTTTTGTCGTACCATATTGCAAAGCTCAGATTTTCAAAGGGAGGAAATTTACACATTTATTTGTGAAATCTGAAAGGATATGCCTCTGCTATGCATTATCAAATACTTCACTCTGCTTTTCTAACAACTCAGGCAGACCTAGGAGCATGAGAGGGATTTCTTTTTAACTTTGGTTGCTGAGCAACAATACAAGTGATCTAAAATAAAATAGCATAGGGAAATAAGAGAGGAGACACTGAGCTAAAGAAAGAAAAGAGTCATATTTTAAAAATATAGCAGCAGAGAATAAAGCCAAATGTGTTAAAGGACAGCATTCGCAAGTTGCAACATGAATATGTTTGCCCTTATTTTGTTATTCTTGGGTTTATTCTTATTTTTATTAAATGCACATGATGGGGAAAAAATCTTATTGATATTTGAAAGGAAAGCAAATGCTTCTTCCCTCTTTTGAACTGAAATAGGTATTTCCTTTTCAGAAGACAAATACTTCCATAATTTAATTAAAATAGGATACAGCTACTATTGCTCAGCATAGGAATAATTCCTAGGTGTTTTCAGTAGCTTGATCTTTCTAAAGAAGATCCATTCGGGAAAAGGATAAACTCAGCAGGAATAAATACTTTAATGATTATGTTGAGAACCCAAGGAGATTCTTATATCATGAAAAGCTGCTTTGTAGAAGATGCTACATTTTGCTCCATGCAATTTATTATTTCTTTAAAGGCTTACTAGAAGATCTCTAAAGATCCCTTTTGGGTTGAAGTTGAAGTGCACCACAAAATAGAATAGAGTTTGGGAGTCTTTCTGAGAATTACAATTGTATTTTTTATAATTTCCTTGTTTTGTTGTCAGGAATGATCAAGAGAGATGTCAGTCAATGCATATCATTCTTCTTGAGGGAGATGAAACTATTTTAGATTTGTCTCAGGTTGCAAAAGGTGTTCTGCCACTAACTCAATGCACACGTTTTCACAGTGGTTATAAGTTCAAGGAAGTAACAGTTCTGTTCTTGATTATTCTCTTATCTGGCTTTCCCCCCTACTATTAAACACTAATAAAGATTTTCCAATCTCTAGTTCCTCCGTGTGCCACAATTTTCCACTTCCACAATTCCCTGGAATGATTGTTCCAAGGGATATCATGACAGATTATATGGGATGGTGGCACCCAGGAAGGGAGGGCCTCTACTGCAAGATGGTGGGCAGTACCTTTTACATGTTTAGTAACTTTCACAATCCTTGAAGGATTTTTGTCAGCTATTTTTCATCCTCTTCTTATTTTTCAGACTTGACCCTTCATAAAAGATTAAAAGGAGATTCTTACATTTATGATGCATCTCAATTCCCATAATTTAAATTTGCCAACCAAAGCAGAGTCAATGCCTACATTTTTGTGGGACTCATCCTAAGTATGCCATATCTTGACTGCAGCAAAGAAAGAGAGAAAATTCCTTTTCTCTGTCATCTAGTGGTTGTCTGAATGTTTGTAGCCATATACAGTAGTCCCAACTGAGAGCTCCATTATGACACAGCTGGATAATTTGCATAGCATCAATGTTTTAGTATATCAGTTATATTTAGTTAAAATGTTTTAGTATATCATGCTGGAGGACTAATTTCTACTAATTATGTTTCATTTATTTCTGGATTTAAAGGTGCCAGCTCAAGCCAATTGAAAAATTCAAAGATGCCAAATTGGGGAGGTGGAGCCAAATGTGGTGCCTGTGACAAGACAGTCTACCATGCTGAGGAAATTCAGTGTAATGGACGGAGTTTTCATAAGACATGTTTCCTATGCAGTAAGTTTATGTTTCTTCTTTCACTAAACAGTTGTAGATTGTGATTTCTCATTGGGACTCCTGGAATAATAGCTAATATCCTTTATTTCTGCCTACCAAAAGAGCAGCTTAAAAGTAATTATTGTATTCAAATATCATATTCATGAATGAATAATTACTAAATAATACATCAGTCTTTCATTCTTATAAAGTTTTGAGAAACCTATTTCATAGTGCTTGAGATAACATCTTTTATAGAGCCATAACATCACTCAAGTGGATTAACTCATAGAGCATTATGTCATAATGTTAGCAATAACAATAGCACTTAGACTTATGTACCGCTTCATAGTGCTTAATAGCACTCTCTGAGTCTAAGCGGTTTACAGAATCAATATATCACCCCCCAACAATCTGGGTCTTTATTTTACTGACCTCGGAAATATTATGGTTCATTAAATAATCTGTAAAAGGTGAGCTTCCATAAAATTAGCTATAAATTCCTTTATTAACCACAATTTTTAGGACCATACAACATAATAAGCCAGAATTGATTGGCTCAGAGTCATTGATTGAGATGGATGACTACAAAAATTGAAAACAAACAAATAAATAAATAAGATGATAAAAAGTAAATTAAAAAATAAGCAATATTACAACATAGCATGATGTGTGAATCCAATTGCAGCAAGGGAAGGAGCCTTCAAGCTACTCTGGTCCAATTTTCTACTTATGTAGAATATTCATTATTATGACTTCCAAGAAGGTTTGAATAGCAACTCTTCACTTAAAATCCTCTGGGGTCAAAAAAATGTATGACATATATGTGATCGTTAAATCGGCATATTTTCAATTCCTTCTATTTGCTGACATCTCTGTTTTGTTTATGAATAGTGCCATGTTAAAGATTCATTTTCAGAGAAACAAGCTTGAATTCACTATTTCTAGTCAACTAGAAGTTCTACATTGTAGTTATCTAAGATCTATAATGAGTCCCCTAGCGCTCCTCCAAAAATTTATGTCAAACACTAAATTTTAATATGACAAAAGAAAAATATTTATTTATCCAACTATTTTGCCTGGAGATGTCTCTCGGCCGCTTACAAATATTATTAGATGCATGGATACATCATATATCTATTTAATCTTGATTTTCAATAGCATTAATATGGTTTTTCTCCTGGCCTTCCTCATTTTAAAGACTAATGAATGTCTTGCCACAAGAAAGATTGTATATTATTACACTGTTTGAAAATAGATGTTTTTTTCATTCATGAGCCTGATAATTAGTTAGATATCTCTATCCATGTTTGTGGTAAGTTTTGACTGTTGAAAAAATAATCAGTGTTTTTGGAGACTGAAGGAGTGAAGGAGAATAAGGAGACCGAATAATCACTACTGACATAAATTATATGACATCATAACTGATAGAATAGTTTACAGTCAGTCTGTGCTAGGATCTATGAAGAATCCAGATGTTGAATATATTGCATCAAATTAATTGGAAAACAGACTTTGATAAAAGAATAATTTAGCCACCGAAAGAAGGGCTAATGGTTGGCGGGGAGACAAGAATCTGTGCTATTCTTTCCAATCTTTCTTGAAAGGTGGACATTTGCTTTAATATTCAACACAACTTCTCCTTTTCTATAATTGAAACTGACATTCTTGTGGCTAGAACAAAGGAATAGCAGTTTTAAAGTACACGAGAATTTATTTATGGCAAAATGTTAGGAAAACCTTCCTGTCTCTTAAGTCCCTGATCTGTAATTGATTTTCTCAAAATAATAGTCTATCTACTGTTCACACCCAATGGATGGCTGAAGACCTGATTTCTTTCCTTAATACCTTCTCCTCAGAGTTGATGATTAAGAATGAGGCAGCTCCCCTTTCTCTCTGTTTGCCAGATATGGGGGGGAGGGAGTCTTTTATACAATGTCTTTTAATGTACAACATTAGATTTTATATAGGGACTTTTAGACTGGAGAAAATCCTCATTATCTGAAGTTAAATTCTTATTAAACTTAATAGACCATACTTCTGCATACAAGGCATCAAGGTTGCTGCTGCTTGGTTGGTTGCATCATAAGTTTACATTAATTCCTGTAGCAAATATTTGTGAGCTAGGTTTGTTGTTTAAATTGTAATATCATTTTACGGTGTGTTCACACAGCTTGATGTATAATTAGTAGGAAAGTCATATAAATAATAAATCACCTTCAGTCATTAATTTTGTGGAACAATGTTGGCAGAAAACACAGCCTCTCCTGTGTGTGTGTGTTTGGGGAGCAATTCTACCCCTTATGATGTGACTCGCTGTCATTAACACCTCTGATTTGTCCAAGTCAGTTTTGACTTAAAGGGCATCTGTGGTGGCTGTGTGGCTCAATCACAATTTGTCAACTTCAAACTACTTTCTGACAGATGAGTCTTCTCAGCCAGCACAGAAGGCTTTGGGGCCATCTGTTGCAGCACAGACCCTCTGTTCCAAAGAGGCCAAAAATAGAAGCACTTTATCTGCTGCTGGAGCTATCCCTTAACAATTCACAGAGCAAACGTCATTACCTTTTCTTCCCAGATGAGAATGTAAAATAGTCAAGGAGAAAATTCACAAAATCACAGAACATTATTTCTGTAGAGGGCTCAATTTTATCCGTTCCAATTTGCTTCAATTGAATCAACTTTTATTTTGTGATTTTAATCCACTGGAGAAAATTTATTTGTAATATCTGTGAATATCTGCCTTGCTTTCCTTAAGACAAATATGAAACATTTGCAATGGCCTTTGCTCATTTCGTAAGCGAATTAAGTTACTGTCATATAGCTACCAGTATGACTGCAATATAGTCAGAATAAATCTCATTTTTGTTCAACGGGGGTAGTGGTGGAATTCAGAAAAGTATTACTTCCCACAATTGTGACCAAGACGTAGCCTGTAAATATACATTGCCAAAATACAAATAAAGCTTAATTTGCATTTGACTTCAAAGGATCTGTAAGTATTCAAAGCACTTCTTAAGCACAATCTTAAGGAACTTTGTAACGGTGTTTTACAAGGTCGACATGCTTCATGACCTCCACTTCAAAGCTGGATAGGGAGACTGTCAGCCTTCAAGATCTTCTACTATTGCTTTGGATCTTTCGGCTGCCATAAGTAACGGGGGGGGGGGGGGGGTAGGGATAAGTCTGGGAAGTGAGCTGG
>BLBF01000017.1:1770140-1800524 GCA_015471245.1 Laticauda colubrina | reverse complement strand
TGGAGGTGTTACATTCTTCTGTTGTGTAAATGGGGGGGGGGGAGCATACAATAGAGTTAGGTTTCTATTTCTCGCTTAGCTTTCTTTTCTCTGCGCAACTGCAACCCGTTATCAAAATATGCCAAGGTCAACGGACATCACCTGAAGATGCCCACATGATCATATTCACAACTTCTAATTGGAAGTGTCATCTGAACTATTGGGGGTGGGAACATTTCCATCACTTTGTATATGTGAATTGCGCGCCTAATTTCTCAGATTCAGAATTCTTTGGTTGCTACCACTTCACTTTCAGTAAAATATATCTTTTCTCTAAACTAAAGAGTCTAAGTATTTCTTTCCTGGATTTTGAATGGAGCTCCACCTGACATTATTCTGAATCCGCCTACCAGCCCACCCAGAGAGAATACCCAATTTTCTTCTGAGGGGGCCTGGACATCATGTCATCTTCAACTAGTGACCAAGAGGATCTGGGAGCCATTGGAGGGCAAGATTTTTTGCTGGTGCAGGAAGCCCAATCGCTAGCAGAGCTCAGTCTGGAAGAGGATCCAGCTGTGAAGCCCAGATGGTCAGTGGGGGTTGGTTGGAAAGATTCGGAGAAGGACAACCCCCCCCGGGGTCACAACTACCCGTCGGCGTGGAAAAGAGGAGTCTTGGAAAGAGAAGGAAAAGAGAGAACTCTTACTAGATCAAGCCAGGAGACTCCTGAATGAAGCCTTTGAACAACCCCAAGCTGCACAAAGGTATGAAAGGGGAGGGGAAGTAGCCCCAGCCAGAAGAAGCAGAGCAGCCCCCTCTCCCATAAATCAACCCGATCCAGCAGCAGCCTCGGGGCCCTCAGCGGGAGGTGTGATTCCTAGAAGGCGTAGAGCTCCTAGACTGCCGCCGTTAGAAGTAAAATAGGGGGGGAATCCCAAAACCTTGGGATTTTTCCTAGCCCAAGTTTGGAGCCATATGGAAGAATATGGGGAGGATTTTTCCCTCAGAAGCAGCCAAAGTGAGGTGTGTTACCAGGGCTCTGGAGGGAACAGCGGCAGAGTGGATGGTGCATAATGATGAGTGCTCCCCAGCTGCTGAACTATAACCTGTTCATGGCTGCACTGTGGGCTAGGTTTGAGGACCCACTGGCAGAGCGCAAGGCCCGGATTAGGATGAAAACCATAAAACGGGGGCGGAGATCTGTGGCTGACTACACCCAAGAATTTAGACAGTTAACCGGCCATTTCCGAGGCTGGCCCCAGGAAGCCCTGATAGAAGTGTTTAAAGGTGGTTTAAATGAAGATGTGTACCAGAGATGCATTGCTAGAAGAGACCCCAATGATTTGCAGATGTGGTACTTGCTGGCAGAAGAAGTGGAGATTGATTTAGCCTGAAACAAATGGCGGGGAGATTCTGGGTGGAGCAAGTTTTCCCCCCCATGTCCTCAAGACCCTCCCATACCAATACTGATTGAAGGCGAACAACATTTTGAAGTTAAAGAAATTCTGGACTCTCGCAAATGGAGGGGTCGATTCCAGTATCTCGTAGCCTGGAAACATTTCCTTTCTTCACAAGCCGAATGGGTTAACGAAACCGACGTTAAAGCCCCTAAGTTGGTCAAGGCATTTCGTTCCAAGTATCCTGATAAGCCTTAGGATTGTATTCTTTTGTGATTGTTTAATGATTAATAATTGTCTTTATATTTTCTCCTCTCTCTCTTTTCAGACTGATGGTTTTCCTTTTTCTTGAATGTCAGCCTTCAAGATCTTCTACTATCGCTTTGCATCTTTCGGCTGCCATAAGTAATGGGGGGGGGGAAGGGGAGGTAGAGATAAGTCTGGGAAGTGAGCTGGAGGTGTTACATTCTTCTGTTGTGTAAATGGGGGGGGGGAGCATACAATAGAGTTAGGTTTCTATTTCTCGCTTAGCTTTCTTTTCTCTGCGCAACTGCAACCCGTTATCAAAATATGCCAAGGTCAACGGACAAAGGCCTCATCATCACCTGAAGATGCCCACATGATCCTATTCACAACTTCTAATTGGAAGTTTCATCTGAACTATTGGGGGTGGGAACACTTCCATCACTTTGTATATGTGAATTGCGCGCCTAATTTCTCAGATTCAGAATTCTTTGGTTGCTACCACTTCACTTTCAGTAAAAGATGTCTTTTCTCTAAACTAAAGAGTCTAAGTATTTCTTTCCTGGATTTTGAATGGAGCTCCGCCTGACAGAGACATAGTTTGTGGCTGGTAAGGGATATGAAAGAAAGTCCATTGTATAATATTTATTATAATACTGCACTTGCTCAAAGTGTGTTTTTGTTGGGGAAATGTTCTCCTCAAATAGGCAAACTTAATGTGGCTGAGCTTTGTAGAACAGTGGTCCCCAACCTTTTTTGTACCAGGGACCAGTTTCACGCAGAAACACTTTTTCAAGGACCGGCAAAATCAATTCTTCCCCAATAGTAAAGGACTTCTTAGCTTTAACTAATATAAAATATATATTTTAATCACGATTATTCATTCTTTGCGGCCCGGTACAAAATGATCCATGGACCAGTACTGGTCCAGGGCCCGGTAGTTGGGACCCCTGTTGTAGAAGATCCACGTCCAGCGGGCACCCAGATTTAGTTTCCTTTGGAGAAAAGTATCGCTAGAGGTTTAATAGTATTTCTGTAATACTTCTTTAGTTATAAATCTATGTGCAGCTAGCCATGGCTTAAAGTTGCAACAGAGCACTCAAGAACATAGGACCAACTCTCCCAAAAGAGACCTTAAGAATTTCTGAACTCAAAGCTTTCTGTCCTTGTCACCATCAATGAATTCTAGCTTGAATTCTAGTTTTTATTCTTCCTGTGAATGTTATCTTTCTCATGGGCTGTAATGGTGAGGAAAACAAACATGTATTTTCCATCCTTTTTCTGTTTTTCTGAACCCATGAATACTTCTCATTTGTCTTAACAGTAGATGCAATTAGTTTATATTGTCTTTGATGTTTACATGGGAAACTTGTAGTATCCTCATTTTCAAACTTCCAATGCAGATTAGTAAAATGCAGGTGTCTCTGTTTGAAGATCAGGACCATAATGTGTGTTTTCATCTTTCTTTCTCAGTGGGTTGCGGGAAAGCTCTGGACAGCACAACAGTAGCGGCTCATGAATCTGAAATCTACTGCAAAACATGTTATGGGAGGAAATATGGCCCCAAAGGAGTTGGCTATGGGCAAGGCGCCGGTTGTCTCAGCACGGACACAGGAGAACATTTGGGACTGGATTTACAGCAGCAGTGAGTGAAATTCTGGGTCATTTTATAATTATAGCTGTGGTTGCATTCAGTCATTTGGCTCAGTTTCCATAACAACATGCTGGAGAAATAGTTCTCTGGTTGTTTTTCTTTAATTGATGCAATCATTTTCCTAAAACCATTTTAATGAGGCTTAGTCCTTCAAGGGTATTACTTTAAAATGATTACATATTCTGTTGGGTAATTGTGCTACCATACCGAAAGAATACTTTGTTTACATGGCACCAGGAAATGAAGTCTTATTTACACATATTTTACATTTTGTAAAAAAAAACTAGAAATCTAAATGTTAACTCTCTGAGCTGGAGGCCGAGCCCTCCTGACTTCCAGGAGCTCTACATATATCACATAGCTGAATATTGCATTAATGGTAATTACACAATGAATGGATTATTGTTATTTATTTTTTTGATTTCTACTCACCTTTACTTTGTATAATTCAAGATGGCATAATTATATCCTCTCCTTAAATTAAGTAATCCAACAACAACCTTGATTACTTTGTCCAGTCACATTATCCTGAAATTTTCCTCACTCTTGAAGTAGTCCCAGCATAATCTGCTGATTATTTTCCTTTTAGGATACACTGATCCTATTAATTATAAAGTATGATCTTTTATTTCCAGAAGCCCTCCTTTATATTTAGTTATTTTTCAAAAACTAACTTTTGTTGTTTATTTCAGTCATTTAATTTTTACAAAACAAATGGGATCACTTGACACCCAGTCTTTTTCATTTATATGAAACTGAATGTTCTTTCTAAAATAAGTTTACATATACTGTTTGATTTTAGGTATTTTATAAAAATATGTGCTTTTGTAAAGTTCTCTTGTTTTTTAGTGTTGAATTTGACTTTGTAAAGCAAAGTTATAAACAAACTTTTTTTTTCTTTATGAACCTCTTTCAAATTGGCCCTTTTCAGATTTATTTTTTTCTAAGAAAAAGTAGTCACTGTATTCTAATCTGAAGTAGAATATTTGTTTTGAGTATCTAAGATCAAGCATTACCTGCTGCTCTATAAAGTTCCATGTTCATATTTCTATAATATAAGTAGAAATAGCAATAGCATTTAGACTTATATACTGCTTCACAATACTTTACAGCCCTCCCTAAGCAGTTTACAGAATCAGTATATTGCCCCTAACAATCTGGGTCCTCATTTTACTGACCATGGAAGCCTGGAAGGCTGAGTCAACCTTGAGCTGGTGAGAACCGAACTTCTGGCAGCTGGCAGTCAGCAGAAGTAATTTGCAGTTCTGCATTCTGACACAGCCCAAAAGACAGAGAAAATATCATCCTAATTGCAACCTCTGAGAGCACCAAGGACCTTTGCCTTGAATGTCTGTAAAATGATTTTTACCAGTTGTGGGAACTTAATATGGAAGGCACTATAAGGGCAAGGCATTCCCAAGCATAAGGTCCAATATACTTTTGGCCTCATTTCTTCTGAAATCTGCAATAACCATAATACTACATGGTTCTATGACACAATCCTTATTGTAATGTATGTCTTTTATTCTGAAATTTCACCAGGTGCCTTTGCTTTTGAATGGTGCCTTTTATGTCTCTAATTCCTTTACATTTTATCTGTGTTAAATTTGTAGCTATGGTTCATTGAACCTACAAAAATCTGCATAATTATTATTCTTCAAAATAACATACTTTTTGTGATTTTGTTGCTCACATCTTTTTAGCCATTAAGAATAGTTACTTTTATATTTCTATTGTTCTTCATATTTATCAGGATTTGTCAAAGGAATAGATCTTTCTCTTTTACTTCACGCTGACCATGAACAATTGAACATTCTGCCATGAACTATGGTCAGCATGAAGTCAGCAACTGTGTTTCAAAGAACAGCCTGGCAATAAATTATTTAGTATGTATAGTTCTTGTGTTACATTGCTAATACTGGTGGCTCTATTGAAAGCATGAATGTTCTTTCTCTTTTTCCCTCTCTCCTTATTTGCTACATTATTTTTCAGGTCAGATATTCCTAAATTTAGTTAATCTTTGATATAAAAAAAAGTTAATATATGCTAAATTGTCTTGCCACCAGCTCACCAAAACCAGGTCGTCCTTCTACCCCTACCAACCCTTCAAAATTTGCCAAAAAGTTTGGAGATGTGGAAAAATGTCCTCGTTGTGGTAAATCAGTGTATGCTGCAGAGAAGATAATTGGAGGAGGAAAGGTAAGAAATCTATGAAATATGTTATCCCAATACACAGTTACCATTAAAACACTTTGGCTGACAGCTATCATGAACCAAGAATAATTTACAAAAGTGTTGAGTGCTTCATATTCTCAGTAGATACAAGATTGAGATTCCAAGTCTGTACAACACTAAAGAGAAGCCGTATGTTGATATGCCAAGGATTATGCTGCAGAAAGACATATTTGTCTCCTTTATTTCACATTTTAAAATAACAGTTCATCCTGATTTTGCAGTTCATCGTCCAATTCTGATCTGCTTGATGCAACAATAATTATTGCGATGATTTTCATATCTATTCAGCATATCACATGTATTCTCTGAAGTCCAGATTAGTTTGTGAAAGATAAATTAAAGCCAGATAATTCTTCTCTTAATCTATCAATAGACTGCCAAACATAAACCTTTTTTGTGCAAAAACTTTATGTGAATTTATTCTTTTTTTGTCTTCGGTTTCAGCCTTGGCACAAGACCTGCTTCCGATGTGCTATTTGTGGGAAAAGTCTAGAATCTACAAATGTTACAGACAAAGATGGAGAGATTTATTGTAAAGGCAAGTGTAATACGTAAAATATCATTTCAGAGAAGCTTATTAGCATGTAGACTTAAGACTATGCATGTTGGATTTAGACCAAAAAAGTTTTTCAAAGAAATATCTAATGAAACTTGATTCTTTCAAAAATTGTGGTGAAGGATACATCCATACATCACTGATAGATTCATCATTTTCATAACAAATTTAATGAAGAGCCAGTCTGATCAGGGGATTAAGACATCATGCTAGAAACTGGGGATTATGAGTTCTAGTTCTGCCTAAGGCTCAAAGTCAATTGGGTGACCTTTGGGCATTCACTATTCCCAGTCCCAGGAAGGAGGCAAGAACTGAAAACTGAAGTGACTAGTCACCAGGAATCAACACTGACTTGAAGACAAAAACAAAGTACAGTGAAATTTTAATTTCACAATTTTGGTTACAAGATTTTTTTTAAAAATGCTAGTTTGGAATTATATTTAAATTTTCAAAGCATTTTGCTAGCCTAAATATGAACTATGAGTAAAAACAGCAGATACAGGTCCAACTTCTTCTTCATTAACACTTTGATTTTTTTCCCATCTCAGTAGAGTACCTTTCTTCATGTTCCTTTAGCAATGTAGTGTCTCAAATATTAGCTTGATCCTCAATATGAATTGAGAAAGGGCAGTGCCTTGTTTATGGCTTAATTGGTTGCATGAGCCCAACCAAATTTGGTCTGATCAAGAAATAATGGTGAAGCAAATCACAATAGTATGTACCACAGCTGACAAGCTTTTGGTCACAATTGTAATCATGCTAGCAAAAAAAATGACATGATTATGTAGTCAACCCATGACGTTCCATGTGTGATAAACAGTTGCTTTAAAACATATGTCACTTTGCTGAAATGCTTTTTTAAAAAAAATAGAGCTACAAAAATTCAGGTGGAAGTGAAACATATAGTTCCTCAATGCGGTTGTCTTCTTGCGGTCATCTAAATTTTTGTAGAGCAGATCTGGTGGCCCTGTCTGCACTTAAAATGTACTAACTTATTATGCCTGCTTTAAAATGCTGCACTTTTAAAATAAAAAATAATAAACTAGAACCCAGTCATGTAGAGAAGTGACTAAATGGAGGCAAGGGTAAAGAAAGGAGCAACATGGTTATTTAGGTTTATGCGTTTAGACATATTTCAACATGGTCCTGTTTCCAAAGTTTTATAGAAAAGTTGGATTTTATGAAAGATTAGAGTTTTATGTGGACAGGCTGATGAGAATAGCTAAATCTATCTAAATAGAATAGCTAAATCTATCATCCCTTTCTTTGTTTTACAGTTTGCTACGCAAAGAATTTTGGCCCTAAAGGAATTGGATTTGGTGGCCTCACCCAAGTTGAGAAGGTGGAATAAGATGCCATGTTGATATCTCATTTAGGCTATCTAAATAAGTAACCATTAAAAGTTTAATTTCTTACACAGTGGTTATATTACATTGTGGAAAATCATTTTGGAAAAATAGCATTTCATTCCTGAGCAATAGAACTCCAGAACATTGAGATGTGGACTGTTCATAAATACCGGTAGTTTCTGAATCGAAATTCTGGTTATTTTGCCAAGTTAATTGCATAGATAATCTGACACTGTTTTTACACTTGTGCTAATTAAGCAAAACTCAATTCCTAGTCTTTATCATACATCATATGAAACATCAACCAAGTGAAGATGGAACATGAAATATAGGCATTGATAACATACTTTAATATGTGGATTTTGACTGACAGTGGCTTGCTGACACTGGTGGGAGAGAGAGATCTGATCTAACCTCTCTCTCTCTCACACACACACACACACATACGCATACAGAGGCAGGGGTGGGACTCAAATTTCTTAACAACTAGTTCTGTGGCCATGGCCCAATTTGTGGGTGTGGCTTGGTGGTCATGTGACTGGCTGGGCATGACCTGTATGAAAATATTATATTTATGTAAATATTGAAGTTTTTTTTTACATAAAAGAGCAACTTTTACCCCAAAGCAGGCAAAGCAGGCAGGCAGATTGAGTTGCTCACAGAATCACAGATTCATTCAGAGGTCTATCTTTCTGCCCTTGGCTACCTGAGTCTCCACTGAATAATAGAAGCTTCAGTACTAATCTAAAGATTAGCTAGAAAGCAAGAAATCCAATGGTTTCCTGCTTTCTAGCTAATCTAAATCTCCTGGCACAGCAGAACAGCTAATGGTCGGGAAAATAAAATAAAATTGCAACTTAGCAGGCAAATTTGCCAAGTAAGGAGTGAGTGAGCGGGAGAGTTCCCGCAGGCCATGTGGGTGGCGCAGCCTTTTGTTCCTACGCAGGCTGGATTAATTACTTTGGGGGTGTTCTGGGGGTGACATTTCTTTGCAGCCCACCAAAATTTTCTCACAGACCCCCCTTGGGCTGTGGCCCATTGGTTGGCAAGCACTGCTTTAAAGCAGCTATGTCTTTTTTCTAAATCATTTTGGGGGATTTGATCTAAGCACTGCATCGTCCTAATATATAGCTATATATCAGCAGAGAATTATTATAACTGCCTATGAATTAAAAACTGAGTTTCATATGATAGCATATTTTGATATTTTAAATCATCTTTATTTTCTTTACTGAGTTTAAATTTTGAAGGATGGAGATAAATGAATCAGAGATAGATTTTCCTGCTTTATTTAAAAATAATCTTTTCTGCAGCTGAGGAAGCTTAACATTTCACAACTGTATTTTTCCAAATCCAAGTATTCAAAGTATTATACACGAGCCATGGCTGCCATTGCATTTCCAGTTTGCTTCAGTTTAACCATGTAAACTTTATTTTTTTTCTGGAATAGCAATCAGACACATAGCAAATAATAAAATAATTTGTAATATTCTTTACAATATTCTAAATATATTTTTTGAAAACATTCAATAAATTCCAGATAGTCGATTACAGATTTTCGTCTTCACACTGGATGAATGTGTCGATCTTTTGCCAAATTAAACATTAAAGCATACTGCTTAGTCCAATCAATTACGTTGGGCTGGAGAATCCCAAAACATCTACACTGAAAGAAGTTGGCGATGTTCTGGAAGAATCCAAGACTAGAAAAGAAAGAAAAGTCACACAGACTGAAAATAACCTTCATATTATTCTTTTAAAAATTTTATGCTGACAGTATCTCAATATCATGGAAATATCCAAGAACTATTGATAAGTTTATAAATCAATTGCTTTCAAACAAGTACTATGTATACTCGTCATTTCCCATTGTTTGGATCAGTGGCACACTTGGAATTTGAGACTACGTTTGTGGTTTGGTGATTTCCTACCAGAATGCCATGACAAAGAGGGAATTTCCTATTTACAATATTTTACCAAATGCTCTTTTTTTTTTTTTAGTAAGCAGTTTTGTGAAATTATGAAGCAAATTAGAAATAGGTTTTGAATTCAAAAGCACGGAAAACACTTTTTAAAAGACATACCTTTCTATTCTGACACTGAATTCATAGAATTCAAGAAAAAGTAAAGCTCAACAATAAGAAACTAGGTATATGACAGATATAGTGTTTGCTTCAAAATGCCAAACTGTGTTTCACTTTATACATGGGTTTTAAATTACAGGTCATTGTGAAAGACAGGTATCATTCCTTGTCAGGCTCCAAAAACCAAGAAACACTACAGAGTTACTTCAAAGCAGTTTCCTTTATTCCTTACCTATAGATAGAAATAGCAATAGCACTTAAGACTTACATACTGCTTCATAGTGCTTTCCAGCCCTCTCTAAATGGTTTACAGAGTCAGCATATTGCCCCCAACAATCTAGGTCCTCATTTTACCAACCTCGGAAGAATGGAAGGCTGAATCAACTGTGAGCAGCTGGCAGTCAGCAGAAGTAGCCTGCAGTACTGCACTCTAACCACTGCACCACTGAGGCTCATGCCAATCTTGCCAAACTAAAGCAACTACCTTCATTGTTAAAGATATACTCTGAGAATATGTAGAGAGTAACTATCTTGACCTTCTTTCTACTAACCAAACTATCTAAATTGGAATTTTAGCTGAAAACAGGAACATGAGTGACATGTAAGAGAATAACTAGGGTTCCATGCACTAATTACATTTGAAGGAAGTGTATGCACCCCAATCATCTTTTTATTAGTGAATAATTTGATAATTATGTGGAGATGTTGCCTCATTCCCCTCTGCATACCCAGAACATCTTAAACTCAATCTACAAACAATTGCCCTGAGTACTTTATTATTTATATGCAATATACACAACAGCTCTTTATTGTTTTTTTTGGGGGGAGGGGGGAGAGAATAGATTTAGTAGTGGTGGTTACATCTTTTAAAGCTATTATATTTTTTAAAGCAAGCCAAATTTAGCAACTGTGATTACTTCAAGCAGAAATGGTTATTGAATAGTGATAGTTTCTAAATTGACTTACTTATATGGAGTCTTCCTAAGTGAAATAGGATGTTTAGAATATTTACTCTGCTTCAGGAGAGTAGCCCTTTCATGTGAAGTCAATCCGAGAAATGCAATCTGAAAATGAAAGAATTAAAAAGGAAAAAACTAACTGAATGCCAATTAATACTGTAATATAAATAATAAATTGACAAATGAAATGTCAAAAGTACATGATATAATGTTTCTCCTTTTTAAACAAAGAAAAATAATAGCTTTTTCAGTTGAAAATGGACTGATAAATGAAAAACAGAGGAACGACACAAATAAATCAATCTGTTAACAGAAGTTAAAAATATAAATTAATTGAAGTCTGTATCTGAAAGACTAGATAATGCAATTTATCCTTTAGTGATTATGCACTGCAATTATACAGGGACAAGAACATTCTCTAACTAGGCTCTAATTCAAAATCCAAAATAAGCTGATATGGTTTTTGAGGTATTTTCATGTCCTGATATTCATTTATACATATGCAAAAACATTAAGGCACACAGACACATATATTTAAATGTATATATAAATAAATGTGTTTACGTGCATGGACATGTGTGAGTGTGTATGAATAAACTTTGCATTATTTACTTTTCTTTATCCCAATTACAAATTATTCAATCAAATCATTAATGACTTGGTGGCAAAATTAATGCATTTGGTGTTTTTTTTTGCTTTGTTTTAAACTTTGGGTTTTTTTAAGAAAAAAACCACTGTGGTTACTATCTACCATTATCTATTAGCTATTGGTGGAATAAATATCAAGCAGCATGAAAAAAGATCTCCCACATATAAAAGTATTTTGAGAGGTGCCTTTGTGCAGGACGACATTCTTTTTCTGTTTTGAAAACTTTTTCGTTTTTGAAAGGAAGAAAGTAATTAAATACTGGCTGAATTCTTGGCAACGGTAAACAGTAGACGTATCATAGGTCTACTTTAATATTTCTCAACTCAGCCAGCTGGGAATTCTGGGAACTGAAGTCTACACATCTTGAAGTTCCTAAAGTTGAAAAATACTGGTCTGGTTCTATGTGAATTCTGCAGCAAAAAAACCCAACACAGAATTCTATTCTGTCAAGGAAAGTTCATACTGTACTTCTCTTTCTGTACTGTTTTATGTTCTATAATAGTATATATGAAAGGTGGGGAGAGAAAGAAAGCAGCCTAATTGTTTTACATTGTGACCCATATTAACAGCTATAGAAACTTTCCTCAACATATACTTCTTGACTAAAAGCAAGCAGACAGATGCATACCTTGGATAGCCAAAGTACCAGCCTCTATTGGCCACAGAACAAATAAAGAAGGCTGCATAATGCTCCTAGTCATCTAGTCCCAAAGGTTGCAGAAGACTACAAGTAGTACAAAAACTACAAGTAGTCCTTGAGTTACAACGGTTCATTTAGTGACCATTTAGAGTTACAATGGCACTGACTTATGACTGCTTTTCACACTTTCAACCATTGTAGCAGCCCCATGATCATGTGAGCAAAATTTAAAGTCTTGGCAACAGATTCATATTTATAATGGTTGTAAGTGTCCCAGGATCACATGATGATCTTTTGTGACCTTCAGACAAGCCAAGTCAATGAGGAAGCTTAACAACTGTGTTATTAACTTAACAACTGTAGTGACTCATTTAATAACTGTGACAAGAGTGGGGCAAATTCACTTAACAAATGTTTCACTTAGCAACATACATTTTAGGCTCAATTGTGATCATAAGTTGAGGGCTACCTGTATACGCAGCTGCCCAACAGAACAGTTTTCAGTTGAGAGTTACTCTTCGGGGCAGGATAAAGTCTTAATACCACATTTTTGGAAGTTTGATGACAAGATAAGACAAATGAAGTCATGCTCTTCTCAAGAGTAAATCTTTGCCACACATTAGAAACAAACTGATAATTCAACTATAAAATATTAATTTACCTATTGCAGGAAAATCCTAAATCTAGAAATGGTGCTATTAAGAATAAGCAATCATTGCAAGAGGATATTTTAAACTACGAAAGAAACTTTTCTCTCTGTGGATAAACTATGTCAAACTGATATATTAAGGAAGAATATTACTGCCTATTTTGTTTTACGTACAAGTAAAACTAAAGAATTAAGAAATATAATGGACGTAGCTATAATGGACCAGAAAGAATATTCTGTGTAGATATCCCTAGTAAAATACTAAATAGCAAATAGAAAACTTATTCTCTGACCTGTTCATTTACTGATGCAGTCCTGATTGTTATCAATTCATTGGCATTATGACTACATGTGCACAAAATGGACAATTCTGAAACATTAACTAAAAACAATATGTTGTAGGCTATTGAATAACACTCAATGCAATATTTCAAACAAATATACATAAAGAATGTACCTGGTAAATCTGAAGGATTAGACTTAATGCTGCCCATGAAATGTGAAACATTATGAGCATGAAAACATACAGCACCCAAGGAGAACAAGATACGATCTGTGTGAAAGACATCCAAACTCCATCTTTCTGATATGTTGTTGTACAATGTTCTGACCAATCTAAGAGAAGCAATTTTAACTTTAAATAAAGGATTACTTTAAAAAAAAGACCATGGTAAACTGTGTTTTTATTTATAAAGTTTCTATCCTTTTTGACTGATAATATTCCAAAATGGATTATTTATAACTATCTATAAGTACTACATGTGCATTGATATATTTAGCTACCAGGGAGACTAGCTTACTCTAACAATAAATATGAGTAGCCGTCATAGGATCAAAGAACTATTTGTAGCAAAATTTACTGAAATGCAAAACATGTTCACTAGAGATAAGATTCTACATACACAATGTAACCTAATGAAAAGGTACAGTTATATATTCTTTTGTCTTATATATATAATTGTGTGTATTCACTTGGGCCCAAACTTGCTATTTCTAAACAGAAATGTATATTGCATACATAGTTCTTGCTGCCAGCCTTTCATATTTTCCAAAAGGATGCTAGTTTTTTTAACATTTTAGAATGAACAATATTGTCCTCTGATTACATACATATTAGTCTTAGAAGAGATCAACACATCACATTTTCTCTTTAAACAATGAAATAACAGAAATACATACATATAAAAGTTCCATATATGGTCCAAATATTCAGCAAGTTCAAGAAAAAGAGGAACAGGATGAAATAGCCATGGTTACCTACACCTGGATCAAAGAGAATGGTTAAAGATTTGTTAATATAAAATTCATAGAGTAATTATTCTATCTAAAAATGATATGGAGTATTTCTGAGTATCTACTCTCCCAATATACCTGCCACATGAGGGGTGGCAGGGTATAGAGGGAATTAAATAGGATTGGTATATTGCAGGAGTATCAAAACCGATCGCATAGCAGGCTGTATCGTGACATATCGCAATGTTTTTTGCCTTTGCGGAGCTGGGATGGGCATGGCCCATGGGCCTCCAGTTTGACAGTCCTAATATTAAGATAGTCCAGGGGTGGGATACTACCGGTTCTGCCCAGCTCTACAGAACTGGTAGCTCTAAAGAGCAGCAGACACTGAACTGATTCTGTGTTTGCTGTTGTTTGGCCCATCTACCTACCCGGGTTCTTACCTGTCCTTTATTTCCTGCTTTTTCAGTCTTAGCTGCTTTGTGCGGCACAGCTGAGGTTGAAAAAGCAGGAAAAAAATGGCTTTTCAAACTCTACGCACTTGCGCGCAGTGCTTTTCAGCTGTCCAGGTGGCAGAGCTTAAGGTTTGTTTACACATGCGCACAGCACAAAACGTAGTTACCTAACTGGTAGTAACACCAGTTGAATCCCACCCGAGGTAGTCCTTGAGTTCTGACCATAATTAAGCCCAAAATTTATGTTGCTAAGTGAGATGGTTGTTAAGTGAATTTTGCCCATTTTATGACCGTTCTTGCCACAGTTGTTAAGTGAATCAGTGCAGTTTTTAAGCTGGTAACATAGTTGTAAAGTGAACCTGGCTTCCCCATTGACTTTGGTTGTCAGAAGGTCAGAAAAGATGATCACATGGGCCCGGGGCACTGCAACCATCATTTATTTCCAGTGCCGTATTTTTTTTCAGTGCCATTGCAACTTTGCATGGTCACCAAGTGATTTACTGTAAGTTGACTACCTATATTTAAAACCTCATCTAATCTACGACAAAAATAACAAAACCAAAACATGCAATGCAATCCCACATGTGACACTCCAAAGGAAGTCTGTTTTCAGTAAGTGTAATCAGAATTATTTTTAAACTTTAATCATGTACTAACTCTGCTCATACCGTCTAATGTTGTACATCGTCAGACTGAGCACCTTGTCAGCATCTCTTCACACAACACTCAACCACTAGAGCTTTTTCTATGTGATCTATTAATGGCTGCCCTTTTAAGACTTCAGAAATATTCCTGGCATAGACTTCTAAGAAAGGAATCCTACTGGTGTTAAAATAAACTCACCTATGCATCGTCCAATCCAAATACAATGTTGATCATATCTAGCTACACATGAATTGCAAGTATGGCAATGCATAGATCTCAGAGGTTTCTTAATCTGAGTAAGAAAATACAAAGAAAACAGTTTATGCATGCCTCACTGAATGTGATCAGTAATCGTTCTCCTGCATTTCAAATATTAGACCTTTATCATTAATTAAAGTTCATCCTAGAAACATAGCTGCTTATATTAAATCTAACAATAAGAGCCACAATCCCATGTTTAATAACTTATTTGGATCCAGAAAGGCCTCCACCCATATACATATTTCATGTCTCAGTGGTTGGGCAGCTTTCCATTCAGACCACGTATTCTGAAAGCTTCTTTCAATAGCTCTGAGATTATCTGATTACATTTAGCCAGGGTCAGAAATGTTTTGTTGATGTAACTTTTATTCATACTATGGAATGTTGTTGTACTTTAATTTTAAGTACAGTGACATTCCATAATGGGAAAAAGTGTTTTGATGGATGAATATATTTTATAGACTGCTGTGAATTAGAATGACTATCAACAAGGCTATGAAATGCTGAATCTAAATAAACATACAGGAAGGCAACAAAGACTACGCTTGAATTATGGAACACACTTCCCCATTATTTTCAGCATTTAAGCTGACTTGAAGGGCTCTTTGGATACTGATCCTGTTTTCATCAATTGCTGATACTTGAAAAATGGTAGGACTGGTCTTAAAAACAGTGCATTATGCTTGCAAGAACCACAGCAGGAAGGACAGTGTATTATACTCAGTCTTCATCATTGAAACTGGCTTGACTGTTTATGACTTAGTAATCTCCTATGCTCACTAAGGGCAATTTCATATCATACACCCACCAGTAGATTTTTTAAAAACAAAATGAATAAATTCAAGTGAGCAGTCTTCACAAGCAGAAATCTTTTCAGTACTGATGTTCCATTGCTGCCCATGTTCCCTTTAAAATTTTACTCCTATTCACAGAGAAAAAAGTTCCCAAAGTGAGTTCTAAAATATAGGTAATAGTTAGATGTTACTCCTAAGCAAAATATAAATGCACATTATCTAAGGAATGGCAAGCATGAAATTAGATTCTCCAGAAATAACTATTCTGTAAACATCTTTCCTGTAAACATATGACTGGTCACTGATAGGGTGCCAGACCAGATATTTTTTATATTCTGTTTTGATATTATAATACACTATACTCATGTTTAAACCAAAGTGTGATAATGCAAAAAAGTAACTTGAAGAAAGACTCCTCTCTACTATCTTAAAAAAAGCCTTAAAAATCAAATTATTTTAAGACATTAGTGCTCAACTTACAAGACATGATGTGCAGAATGTTCTGAAGTCCAAACAGCCAGATTCTCCAAGGTTAATAATATTCTGAAAGACAGATTAGGTTTTGCAAACATGTTTATATCTCGATGCTTCAGGGTATCATAACTTAAGACCTGCGAACTCTTAACAGACTTAATGTATTTCTGTAACACAACAATTGCAGGGAGTTGATGAAGTTAAAACGGGATTGAGAACTGTTGTCCATTTCAAGCCATAAATAATACTCTAACTGAAAATAGTTTTTTTAATATGAAAACATACAAACAGCTTTACATGCAAGATATTTTCCACTTAAGGGAACTGGGAAGGCAGAAGAGAACTCACAAAAGTTATATTAAATAACATTATCTTAATAAATATACATAATTCATTTTTAAAAAAATCATTTCCTGTTAGTACTCTCCAGTTATGTGGGGACTACTAGAAATACTGAGCTGTTTATAATATTTTTCAGCAGAGGGGTGATTATGACATTTATAGTCCCCAACCTCAAATACAAATCATTTTCCTTTACTCTTACACTAGTCCATTTCACCTATGCAGCAAGTAAATAATCATTAACCAGACATGCATGATTCCGATATAATTTATGAATGTAATGATTTACGTATAGGTCAAACACCCACACCCACAAACCATCAAGTAATTTGTGGGCATGTTTTTTGTTCAGGAAATATGGTATAAAATTAACAATCTTGGTGGAAGGGAAAAAGATGTGTCTGAAGAGGAGAAAAAACCCTTTCCTGTTGTTCCCTTCTGAAAACTCTGTGTACAGGAGGAATGGATGGATTTGCGCTTCAGGAATGTTTTACCTTCATACCTATACTGAATCGAATAATATTATTACTATTAAAAAACTCAAAACAAATTGTGCCCTCCTTCCTTGCAGTCCAAAAGTTGACACTTGTATAATTTTGTAGAAATTTTGTAATTTCTTGGAGGATAAAGAAGAAAGGACAAAATGGCTCACTCTGAGCCATTCAAGGTATATTTCAACCTAGTTCCTAACTACTACCTTGTCCTAATTTTGTTTTCACATTCATAGATTCAGGAACATTTGAAAGATTGATATCAATAAAGATTCAGATCTTTCAGATATTTCCAGTCACAAAAACATGTTATTACTATTTTGTCACTCAGTCACAATTTTATCATTTTTGTCACTGGAACCTATTCCATCAACATGACTTCAGAAACTCAAACCAGGTAGTCCTCGCTTAATAATACTGAACTGAATAAATAGTACTTATTGTTGGGCTCCGAATATGCTTCGCAGCAAGTCAGCTGGCCATGTCACCTTATCTCTGCTGCTGCAGGATCTGTATTTCTGCTTGTGTGCTGGCTGATGGCTTTGGAATGACTCAGCAGAGCTGAGGATGGATTCTGCAACAACTGCGGGGATGGTGGATGGATTCTGAAGCAACTGCGGGGCTGCTGGCTCTTTTCATGTGTTGATGTGGTGCATATCCTTAAGGGGGTTGGGGCACATATAGGTGGTAATTAATCCTTAGGTTAAAACATGGTAAAGGTGGCACCAGGTGG
The DNA here is from genome assembly GCA_015471245.1 of Laticauda colubrina. NCBI lineage: Eukaryota > Metazoa > Chordata > Lepidosauria > Squamata > Elapidae > Laticauda > Laticauda colubrina. Next base: position 1,782,702 of record BLBF01000017.1, on the reverse strand, counting down.
GGACCAGTTAGTGAAGGTCAGAATAGGGTAGGGATGTAGACATGTTATAGGGTGAATAGCATTTAGGGATAATGGGTTAGGCATGGCCAGAATTAGAACTGCGTATAGGCCTGGGTGTGTTGGGTTGTGTCTCATGATAATGGTAATAAAAGGAAAAGGAGAAAACTCAAAACAAAACTCTAACCTTCTCTTAGCCAGTCCTTGAGTATTGAAAATTTGTTCTGACCTATCTTGGAAATTCTGGGCATTGCACCATGCAGGCACTCAGTAACTGGCTCATATTTACAACACTGCACTATCCAGCAATCACACAATTACCATTTGCAACCTTCACTGACAAGCAAAGTCAATGAGGAGGCTAGCACGGGGTTGCAAATGGCAATCATATGATGTCACGCTTAATGGAATTCACTGAACAACGGCAACTGAAAGAGTCAGAATTGCCATTGCTAAGTAGAAAGATCATTTATATTGTGTTTTATGACTGTGTTGTGTAGTGATAGAAATTCCAGTCCCAATCTTTCTCATTAACTGAGGACTACCTGTACAAGCAAAAACAAAGAATATTTTAAGGCTTCCATTACAGTACACTGCCCAGTGACGTTAATGGCCACATTAGCAATAATGAAACTGGATATTCTCTCACATATCATAATGACCCCTCCATACTGTGGCTTGGCTCTGTTCCTTTATATCTGAAATACTGACTTTTCTTTGCTTCCAAATGCAGGTAGTCCTTGACTTATGACAGTTCATTTAGTGACTGTTCAAAATTATAGTGGCACTGAAAAAAGTTACTAATGACCAGGAGTGGGATTCTACCAATTCTATCCAGTTCTATAGAACCCCTTGTTAACTTTCTAAGCAGTTGGGAAAACTCTTAGTTAGAAGCAATCTCCTTTTGTTTTTTTTCCACCCTTACTACATACTTGGCAGACAGCCTAGACTTCCTGTCTCCGGAGCTTTGGGGCTTGGCCTTATTAAAGGGGAAGGGTTGTTTTTAAGATTTTTATATTGCTGTTGGGAGGAAATACTTCCCTGGACAATCAGTGACAGGGAACCAAGATGAGTGACATTCAGCAAGGCTTCTTGGCTAGCTAGAAAAATTAACATTCAAACATAAATTTACATACTCTTTCTGAGTTTTGGTCTAAAACTGGTTTTTGGTGAAGGTTAATTCTGTGTTTAGTGAAGTTTAATTCTGTGTTTATTGATGGGATAATTTTCCCTATTCAGCTTCAACAAGGAACAGCTACTGTTGTGATTTAATTATTTGTATTGTGTTTGAATTTTTTCTTGCCTCATGGTTTCTTTTTCTGTCTGGGGAGGGGGTCTTCCTCACTGCTTTTGTACTATCTGACATTGTCCTTTTAGGGTATACTTCCAAGAGGCAGGATGGAAGCTTGGCACTGATTTTTTTTTGTTGCCTTTCTGGGGGCATGTGACCTTTCCTTAAATCTGGATGATTTCCTTAGGATATCTTGTGAGGTGAGTGAGACCAACTTTAAGTGATGCAAATGGATCTAAGGATTGCTTTTACTGGGTGTGCTTTTTCTGGAGATCTTAAATAACCTCTCTGCTAAAGGGTTTCACTTTATGAGCAAGAGTTGGCTGCTGAGTTATCACTGCATTTTAACTATTTTAATTCCTCAAAGTGCTCTGGCACCCTGCCTGATTTGTAACTCCGGCTTGCAGGTATTTTTAAACTAATGATTGGTATTTAGGGCAGCTTTTTGCAAGCAAAGAAGCTTTTTGTATTTTTGTACAGGTAATCCTTGACTTACAACAGTTCATTTAGTGACCACTCAAAGTTACAATGGGACTGAAAAAAGTGACTTATGAGCATTTTTCACTTATGACTGTTGCAGCATCCCCACTGTCATGAGAGGACAGGCAAGAAGCACCCCTTGACATGAGTGATGTCGAGTTGGCCATGCCCACCCAGTCTCATGATCACCAAACCACACCCACCAACTAAGCCACACCCACCAACTAAGCCACACCCACAGAACTGGTTGTTTAAAAAACTGAATCCCACCCCTGCTTATGACCATTTTTCAGAGTTATAACCTTGGCAGCTTTTCCATGATCATGTGATCAAAATTCAGATGCTTTGCAACTGACTCATATTTATGACAGTTGCAGTGTCCCAAAGTCATGTGATCACTTTTGCAACCTTCTCACAAGAAAGTCAATGGGGAGTCCTTACCTACTTAATAACTAGGTTACTAATTTATCAATTGCAGTGATTGACTTAAGCAAGAAAGGTTGCAAAATGGGACAAATCTCACTTAACAAATCTTTCATTCAACAACAGAAATTTTGGGCTCAATTGTGGCTGTAAGTTGAGGACTACCTGTAACACTTTTCCAAATTTGTCTCATTAGCAATACTTGGTGGATTTTGAGAAAAACATGTTCAAATTTGCTGAGAAATATTGTTTTTTATTAATTGCTATATTGTAATCACTTGAAAAGAACTATTGAACGTGTGAAAATACCTTTTTAATCTCTTCTTCTGTATTTGCAATGAACCCAGGATCAGTTTGGAAGGTTTTGTAAAAATAATAGATAAGGCCCACCATGCCAAAAAAGAAAGGAAGCTGTGAAGTTATATCTGGAAAACGTGGCCTCCAGTTAAGGACTCTGTTTCCATAATTCACATATCAGAGTACATAAATAGCCCTCCAAGATATACTTCAAAGTTAAATAGCAATAACAACATGGCAGGGAAAAGCAATAAACAGATTCTAATGCATGTTTTAAAAAGCTTTTAAATTTATAAGAACCACATTTAGCACATTTCGCCACTCATTTGATAAAAGAAAACAGCAATCTGACTAAGCCAGGGTGGTGTGCATAAGCAAAGCAGATCAAATATCTCAAAATTTAGGAATAGTGCAATAAGGCACCAATAGATAATAGACAAAAGTTTTGTCACCCATCACGAGATTGTCTTAGAATTGCCAAATGACTTTTGGTTTTGATAAAATTTTTGTACAGACTCTCATATTATGAAAATTGGAAAAGCAATCCTGGTTTTCCATGGAAGAGGGGGGAAATATGATTATGCAAGAAAATGAAGAGTGTGTCAAGTATTTGTGTGCAATTTCAGGCTCTTGTAATGAAGGGGCCCTTGGGAGGATCTCTCAAATCCACAGCTGATGTATGACTACAATATCTTAGTCTGAGACATAATTGTTCAGCCACAGGAAAACAAATCTTGGATTATATTTAATATGTGACATTAAAAAAAGTTTGAAGAAAATGTGTTATTGAAAAGGTACCTATTTCTTCAGAACCTTTTTAGTTCTTTATATAGTATGATTCAATTGATTTTTCAGAAGATACATAACATTATTATAATTGATAGCTTAGCCAGCTGGGTGAAAATCAAACAACAAAATAAATGTAATTTTGTGAAAGGATGTTTAAAGGATGTCATAAAACAGAAGCCATGACTGAAAAATTACCAGATATCTTTCTCAAGAGCGAAGTAGATTTATGTGCCTTTGGCAGTTGGAATGTGCCCAAATATTTCTCATGAATTAATTCATAAAAAAACTATTATAAAGATCTCATTAAAAAGCATACTAAAAGAAAAATTATCTTTAGAGATTGTAATTAATAATAAAATGCTGTTTAACAGAACATTTAACAGATTAAATGCATTTTAAGGCCATGTCCCACTGCCCAACGGATGCAAAAAGGACACAACGGACGAGCAAAATGTTCCATCCGTTGTTATCTGCTCTCAAAAGGGACAAAAATTTGCATAAGCAGAGCGGATAACACGGAAAGGAACGGACGTGGGGAGGACGCAGAGCGGATGTATAGAGGATGCAGAGCGGATGTATAGAGGATGCGTAGAGGATGCAAAGAGGATGCAAAGCGGATGCGTAGAGGATGCAGAGCGGATACATAGAGGATGCAGAGCGGATGCAGAGCGGATGAGCTGCATCCGCTTTCATCCTTTCTCCATCTGTGCTACTAACGCTGCGCGTCCGTTCTGCTTCCTCCCTGCGTCCGTTTACCGCTGGAACAGATTTTAGTTGTGCGGATGCACAGCGGATGCCTAGCGGATATAGCAGATGCATAATGGATGCAGAACGGATGTCCCCCGTATGCCTAGAGGATGCAGAATGAATGCATTGGATACATTTTCCGCTCAAAAGTTTTGGGCAGCTCAAAACTTTCTGAGCGGATGAAACGTCAGTAAACGGATGCTGGACGGATAGAGAGGAAGCAAAACGGAGGCAGTGAGTACATCGCGTTAACCAACGGATGGCAAGCTTTTTTGTCTGTTTTACATCCTCTTTGCATCCGTTGGTGCAGTGTGACATGGGCTTTAAATCAATTATTATTTTTATTTTATTCTATTTTTATTATTAAACATGATTTTTAAAAACTGAATTGGATAAAGAGCCCAAAAATGTATAGTACACTATCACATATTATAGAAGAGGAAAGAGATGCAACAAAAGTGCACAGTGGCAAAGGGAAAAGATTAGGATGGGGAATTGATGTGTATGGCAGGATAACATTAATGGAAAAGGTGGCAGTGGCAGCACGGGAAAAGAATAATCAAGACACTACTAACAACCAATTGGGAACATCAGACAGACATCCCATTTTATATACTTCTTTTTAGTTTATCCAGATCATTGGCCGTTAATAATAATTTTTTTTACAGCAACTCATTTTTTTCTTAACAAATATGTTAAATGTTTCATGGTAGCTTACTGTATATTACAATTTATTTCCAGTGATTTTCCTCATAACAATCAACACACACATACACACTTTCAATAAATTATCTATTCTGTACTATTGTTTTAACAAAGGATATTAGGCAGGAAAAAGATGAAACAGGTCCATGATATCCAAAAGATGGAACTAATCAAAAATGCTACTGGGAAATATTTTATTGTGTTGAATCCTATGAACAACCTAAATAGAATATTTAAAAGTATTTAATTTATTTAGTACATTTATATCCACGTATCTTTGGCATATATAAGATATTACCTAATTTTAGACCCATAAGAAAAATGAGAAAGAGTTGCTGATCTACATTTATGCACGATTAGACACAAACATGCCAAGTAATATTTACAAATGTTCAGTACATGAATTTCTCTGATGAATTAAGTTTTTTTATCCAAACATATTTCTGCAACAGCTATATTGCATGTAAGAATTTAGAGAAAAAAACCCCTATGTTTACATAAATTCAAAAACCTTGGTTTGTGATCAAACGAAACTTCATGTAGAACATGAAGGAGAGAGAATACATAAACCCAGATTTATTTGCATGCAGGATTTTCTGGAACTACAATGGGTGCATGCACTCTAAAAACATATCTGGTCACTATCATCATATATTTATCCAATATGAAAGAAATAATTTCATAATTACAAAATCTAAAATAGGGATTTCATACATTTTTTATACTCTTGAGGCTAGGGTCTTAATTTTCGTTCCCTCTTAAGCATCTTCTGTTGACCAGAAAATATATTATTTTAAGTCTTAGCTATTGTTTTTGCTTACCAGAGATGAAACAGATAAGAAATAAATTTATAAACCACAAGCATCTGGCAGAAATTGTAATTACATTAAAATGTTGTTGTTCATACTGTGCGTGATACCAATGAGGTAAATTGCAAATACTGTATTTTCTGCACGATGCTGTCAGTCTTTTTTGTGAATACAGCAGCATACAAAAGTGAAAAGTAAATGAAGATTATGTGGCAACACTTAGCTGACAATACCTTTTATCTCCACTTTTCCTTATGGACATTCATACTCACTGAACAGAGTGGGGTTAGTGTCAAAGGTTATATAGCAGTTTTGGTGACACAATGCAGTGCAAAAATCTGCATTTGCAAAATCAACCATTTTATAATGTATTATAAAAGAATTTGCCCAACTATTAATAGTATATTTTCTTCATTAAGGATGATGTCAGTCAACCCCTCTTGCAGAATGCGTTGTGACATAGGGAGAACTCAGCATTTTGCTAGGTGTGAGAAGGCAATGCATTCTCAGACCATCCAGTAAATAAATGCAGGATGGGAAACACATCTTGTCTGCTTTCCTGTTTAAGGAAAATGAACTATTAGGTTTCTGCTCTTTCAGGTGACCATTCTCTCTCCTTGCTTGTCTTCTTGTGTATTTTGTCTAGAGCTTCTGGAAGTTCTATATAGTTGAGACCCTAAGGTGTCCACTCTGTCAAGGCAGGGAGATGGAATTTTGACAGGTTTTCAGTTCTGTGTTGCATGAAGGTTCAAACGTGGCACTGTCATTTGCCTCTTCCATGTTCTGTCTCCTCACGTTCTTCAGTCAATGTCTCCTCCATTTCCTAGGTCATTCTCCTAGTTTAGTTTATGGCTCTCCTGAAGGTGGCTTCCTGCTGGCATACTGATTAACTGGTATATGGCTGCCAAGGAGATGCTTTTGTGTGGAGGGAACTACTGCTTCCCTGAGGTGGCAATATACAAGACTAAAGGGAAGGTGTTTCCTCCATGGGACAGGAAAAAAATGTTAAGTTTTCTCAGTTTTCAAGCTAAAAGTAGAATAAATTCTATCCTTCCCTGTTGATTTCATCTCCAGGAACCAAGAAAAGAATATATTGTACTACATACTACATAAATAAAAGTAAGAAAACTAGATATGCCTACCTTGCAAAGAAAGACAGGGTAACCAATATGAACATCAGCAAGCTTCCTTTTAACAGCCATGAGTCAGAATTTAAGGTTGTAACATATCCTACTGTCCATATCAATAGCAATGATGAACCAAACAATAGCAAGAACTAAATAAAACAAATTTTAAAAAACTTCATTCCACAAAATGAGAAAAACTGAGCAAAAATAGAGGGGAGGAAAACCCTCAGATCTCTCAAATTTACATAGCCTCATATATAAATTTCTTCTGCTAAATGTGATATTTCACTTTGGCTCTGTCTCAGAACTAACCTGCTGTCCTCTTTCATATTATTACGATTACTATTAGTCACACAATCAGCCAGATGTTTAGACTGGATTTGGCTATCGACTCTTTCCTAGGAACTGGAATGTATTGTTTGATGGTATGGGCACAGGATGTCAGCTGTTCCAAATAATCTTTGCAATTGACTGATGGTGATTTTGTCAAAGCCGGCAATATTTAAGTGTTGTTCCAGATGTTTTGGGATTGCATCTGGAGCACTGCTTGAACACCATTGGCATTGATAAAATCACAATAAATCAATTATTATTAAAGTTTTAAAAACATGCAAAATATAATTTAATCAATTTCTTAGGACCTACAAATATTTAACAAATGTATGTAACTAAGCTCGTTAAATTATTTTGTAATCTCCTTGATCTATCCCCTGAATACCTTAAAATACTCCCTATCTATTTGAAACATATGCCCATATTTAAAAAACATCTGGAATGAAAAAGGAACAGGCAAAAGCACCAACTGAGTAGTATTTCATATAATGTAAATAGAAACAGAGCAGGCTGGTTTTGCAGCAAAATCAATAAGAGTTAAAGATGAATTTCCTATTTTTTCTTTGTTACTGCAGAAAGGGAATGAGTGAAGTTGCTGCTTCAAAGGAATTAAATAAAACATTTCCATAGAAACTTTGAATATAATGGCTATCAATTCCTTGCACTCCACACAAACCCTTCTACTCATCTGACTTTATTCTTTGCTTTTCTCATTTATATCTGCCACTTATTCTTTGATGGTGACTCTACTGGGAGATTCCAGAGCTATTTTGTTGTGAATTGCTACCATTTATATTTGAAATATATTTTTGGTTGTAGTTAAACTTATTATGGTCAATAATATATTCAGCATCAATTCTTGTCGAGAAAATTCCATTTCATTATTTCAATTACAATACCTCATTTCTTTCCAGAAACCTCAAAAACACTGATGTTCTTCTAATTCTAATTTTTTCTTCTTCATTAAGTATGTGAATAATTATGCGATTTTTAGTTTGAAGAGCAAGGTCAAGCGGTCTTTGTCCCTTAGGCAAAAACAACATTATTTAAAAAAACAGCATGAAATAGAAAACGTATCTTTGGGCTACTTCATTTTAAAATCCTACCTTATTACTATGAAACTTGTACAATATTATTGAACAAGTACAATAATGTTACATATACAGTATATTTCACAATGAGAAACCTACAGCAATGTTTAAAATCTGCAGTAGGAAGAAGATTCATAAATAAAATGCTGATATTCAAATAATGACAAAATGATGAGCTATTATAACATAATCACCTTTCAAATACAATCACAGCTTCCCAAGTTAAAATTAGATTGTATATTCTAGAAGTTAAAGATCAACAACAATACAAACTATATTTTTAAGCATATTTATTCTGAAGTTCTTAGAAACTATCCCAATTTAATTAAACAATTTAAAAATGCTATTTTAGCATGAACTAAGAGAACTAGTAACTGCTGGCAGCCAGACTACTCTGTAGACTAGGGGTCTCCAACCCCCAGTCTGTGGACCAGCATCGGTCTGTGCCATGTGAGAAATTGGGCCATGCAAATAAGTAAAGCTCCATCTGCAGGATGCAGGCAGCACGCCCTCCTGTCCTGGAAAAATCTTTCTCCACAGAACCAGTACCTGATATCCAAAAGGTTGGGGGCCATTGCTGTAGACTTTCAAAATACATGGCAATGAAAACTAAAGTTCTGAATGCACACATAACACTCCTTCCTCCTATTTTCCGCCCAACAATAACCCTTTTGCTGTTACCTAAAATTCTGATAGCCATTTAATAATGAAAATAAAATACCTTGACATTTTTGATATCCAGACTGGATCCAGCATCTAGTAATACATCTATAGCATTAACATTTCCTGCTATAACAGCCCAATGCAAAGCAGTGTTCTTTTCTATATTGTCTACAGCATTGACAGATGGATTAAACTTTACTAGAAAATGAGTAGGTTCCCGCCTTCATGAAAATAAAAATGTACAAGTTAGAAAAGCAAAGATACTACAGCTTTTAAGAAGATATTTGGATAATTTATTGTAACAGCAAACCTTCTATACTGATACTTAAGATAAAACACGAGAGTAATAATTGCATATTAATATGTTGCAAGTGCTATATAAATGTATTGGGTTATAAATAAGAAAATGCATATTAAAGAATGAATGTTGCAAAACAAGGAGATGAAGAATTTGTATCAGAAGGAAAAGAAAGTTAAAAGAATGTGGTGAAAGAGAATAAGGAATGGGTAAGATTGAAATAGGCATGGAAAATGCAGAGCAATGTTGATGGAAATTAAAAAAAAATGTGTGTTATAAGTGGGTGAAAAGACTTAAGTCCTTCAGTAGCATGAATGGAATTGAAAATAAAAGGGCCAAAATTATTTGGAATGATACTAAAATGAGATATTGGGAGAAACGTTTGAAATTCATACAGCAATAACAGCAATCTATGAAAGAGCAGAACTGAAATAAATACCATACATGCTAGTATCAATGAAGGAAATGAAACAATAAATGTTCTGAGAATGCTGAATAATGGTAAAGCTACAGATGTAAACAGAGTAATTGAAGAAATGTTAAAATATAGGTGTGGTCTGTTTGTGGAATAATTTACAACTTGTTTAACATACATAAGAATGTATCTGTCTCTAATAACTGGGAAAATGTTGTTATTGTTCATAATGAAAAGGAACAGAAAAAAAAGGCAAGAATAAATGCAGAGTTACTTACAGGGATGAGTTAATTGTACCAGGGAAGATATTTGACAGAATTCTGAATGCAAAGGTACAAGAGGTGATAATGAATACAACCTGGAAAATGCAATCCTGCCAGGAAGAAAGCAGGCCAGATTTTGCTCTGCAGCTGGTTATTGAGAATATATGAATATAAGAAAGTTAGTACAGTTTACATTTATAGATTATGGAGAAGGGTATGATGATATAAATAGGCTTGAATTACAGATGGTGTTGTGTGACTGTGGAGTTAAAGGCTGATTGCGGTATGTAGTAAACAAAGTATTTGATGGAAGCAAAGCATATATAAAATAACTAGAGTCCTTAGCAAATAGTTCAATAAAGTAGTCTAATATTGTAATATTCTAGGATGCAATAAATTTTTCTACATTGTAAACTTTATCCTACAAAGATGTTTCCAAAACTTTAAATTTCATCCAAAAATATGAACACTAAACAAGAAAAAAATAAGAAGAAATCAAAATTATTTCCTTTGCAATACAGAAATTAGAATGGAATAATTCTGATAAATGCTTTCCTCCAGGTCATACTATTGTAGCCCTGTTATGTATTTTATGATACTTTTGTTTCAGGGATTCCTTAGCTGAGAACAACTGTTTTGGAAACAAACAATGTAACTTGTTTTGCTTTCCTGAAAGTACAGCAAACTTTTGCATATTCTTCCCTTAGAAATTCTCACTGAATTGAGCAGTAGCAATCATTACTCACCCAATTACTTTGTGGGCTGACAGCATAAGAGGGGTATATCCATTGTGGTCAGTAGTATTTATACTCTAAATATGAGAAAATATTAACATTTCAGGAAATGGAATGAACCAGCAGCTGAAGCCACAAACGGTTGCAAATGCAATAAATTCAATTAATGTTCTGGGTTTCATGACTAATCCATAATTTAGTAGTACTTTCATATGGCTCAGGTGCCTTGCAGTTTATTTTTATATGGTCCCATAGACCTCCACGACCATAACATAGAACTTTGCAACATTTTAAACAGTCAACTTTTAAAAATATTTTTCAGTATTACAATACTGACATCCCAATATACCAATTTGAATCTGCCTGTAAGATCTTTGACAGAGATCCTCTTGCACAGTCTGTCCCCTAAGGCAAGGGTCCCCAATCCCCGGGCCACTGACTGGTATTGTGTGTATGTTAGGAACCAGGATGCACAGCTGGAGGTGAGTAGTGGGCAAGCAAGAGAAACCATAGTCCCCATCCCTGGGTCTATGGTGCCAAAAAGATTGGGGACAGCTGCCCTAAGGAGTTAAGTGAGATCACAGGAGAGATTTCTTAATGCTCTCATTCCTCCTGTGGAATAGCTTCTCCCTGAATATTCAGATCACCACTTTTCTGGTGCACCTCTGAATAGAAGTTAACACCTGATTCTGAAGGTATTGGAGATATGAAGTTTAGGATCTGCTCTTGCTCAAAGGTATCGTTACAAGTAGTCTCCGACTTAACCATTTGTTTAGTGACTGTTTGAAATTACAATGACACTGAAAAGTGACTTATGACAGTTTTTCATACTTAACAACAGCTGCAGCATCCCCACAGTCACATGATCAAAATCCAGATGCTTAGCAACTATATTTATGACTATTGTAGTATCCCAGGGTCCTGAGATCACATGATTTTGCGAATTCTGACAAGCAAAGTCAGTGGGTAAGTCAGATTTGCTTAATAATCATGTTAATTTAAAAACTGCAATGATCCACTTAACAACGGTGGCAACAAAGGTCGTAAAATGGAGCAAAATTCAATTGTCTGGCTTAGCAATGGAAATGTTCAGCTCTAATGGATTTAAGTCAAGTACTACCTGTACTGCTGACACTGTTTGTTCTGTTTCTTTTAATTCTTATTTTTGGTCTATGCTAATAACAGCCATTTGGAGTAGAAATTCCCAAGTAACTAAATATGCAAGAAATATTTGTACCTGTGCAGTTTATAAAATGTAATGTTCATGGAAGTCCAAGTATGAGCACATAAGTATTAATGCCTGCTACATGATTAATTACATCACTGCATAAAGCCACATACCTGACCCTTTGATATGAGGTAAGCTATGATAGGCATGTGTTGAAAAAGCACAGCTAAATGCAGGCTGCTGTATCCTTCTCCATCAATAAGAGTTGGATCCGCTCCACATTTTAACAATAATATGACCACAGATAAATGCCCTTGCCTAGAAAGAGAGAGTGCTTTTAATTTTAAAACACTTTTAAAATGAACAATATTATATTATTATTTCTAATGGAAAAGAAACACTAATACATATCAATAAGGGGGCTTTAAATTTTAGAATTAAATTTCAGAGTCAGAATGAAAATTAACAAAAGCAAATATATATTAATAATGGAACAATGGCAACCAAAATATGTTTGAACTACTATACAACAATTAAATATAGTGTAAAAATAATTTATTTACAAAAAATAAGAAAAAAGGAAAGTAATGTTATGGAACAAACACCTAAGAACTTGTTTCAGCTTTACATTTGTTACTGTTTTTTAAGTGTCAGCTTAGAACTAGTATTAGCCAAGTCAAATCCCAGCTTTATCTAAAAATAGGAGTGTGTCTGAAGCAAAAAAATTGTTCTGCTGTTCATTAGAAATTCATTCCAGCCATTCTGAGTAAGATCCAGATGAAGGTTGATCATATCTGGCTGAGACAAAGCTCGTAGAAAAATGGTCATAAGTCACTTTTTTCAGCGCCACTGACCAACTTTGAATGGTCACTAAATAAACTGTTATAAGTTGAGGACTATTTACACAGTAAGTTACACATAAAGCCTGAGAA
>BLBF01000017.1:1725136-1770130 GCA_015471245.1 Laticauda colubrina | reverse complement strand
CTACTAACCCATGATCCAGGAGTTGGGGAAAGGTGCAGACAGAAGGTACATGGAGCAAGCACAGCAAAGTGGCATATTGTGATCTGCCAAAGAGAGCTTGCTGGCTCCAGTTGGGGAGTGGGCAGCAAGGGGGTGGGTGGCAGAATTGGACAATGTGGAATGATGAGGGCAGGTTTCAGCAAGAACTAAGGTGAGCCAAGTACTGACAGAGGCCCTGTGCTTACTCTTGGTCCAGGCTTTCTTCTTCTGCAGCTTCTAGCATACTGAAGTCCACAAACATATTTTCCAATAAAGGAGAATATTTGTAGCTCAGGGTTCAAATGAGGGGTCCTTGGTGCTTGTTGTTTTGTTTTCTTGCAGATGTTTCATTACTCTAACTAGGTAACATCATCAGTGCTAGTAGGGAGTGAGTGGGTTTTGTTCTCAGTTTATATTCTAATGGCTTGTGCCTTGTCTCTATTCCATTCCCCACCATGCCACTTCTTTCCCCAATCCAGTTCCAGTAGGGAAAGCTTTCCTGATTGGACTACTGTACTCCAATTAATATGTTAGAATCTGTATTTGGACAGCACACATGTATACATGAAAAGAACCGAGGTTGTTAAGAGTAAAGACCAATTTTTAAGAGGAAGTGCCTGCTTGCTACAGTAAATACTCCTGATATCTTCTGTAAACAAAAAGAAGCATGGGCCTAAAGCATATTGGACCCTATGCTCTGGAATGCCTTGCCCTTACAAGTGTCTTCCTTATTAAGTTCTCACAAATTGGTAAAAATCATTTTCTTTAAACAGACATTCAAAGTGACGGGTCCTTGGTGCTCTCTGAACTTGGTTGTTAGTTTGCTAGCACTGATGATCTTATGTTACAATGTTACGATGATTCTATGTAATGAAACATCTGCAAGAAAACAAGTAAGCTCAGAGAGCACTAAGGACCCCTAATAGGTTTTCCAGGCGTCCTTCTGCTGCATGCTCTGAAACATATATTAAAAGCTGGAAAACTTGCTTGCAGGATTCAATGAGGAATTCAAGCAAGTCCAGTACCAATAGAACTTACCCTCAGGCCTTTGGTTTGGCAGCCTTCCTTCAGCAACAGCAAGAAGAAGAGGGCAGAGGTTACTTGCAGGTGGTGAGGACCGGCAGGGGTAGACAAGAGCAAGCAAAGCACAAAGTCCTGGTCTAACAACAGAACAGTCTTATCTCACAACTGCAACTGGGTCTACTGGAACTGCTGTCGCTAAGTGGTTGATGTTTTGCCTTACAACTGTTTTGCTTAACGATAGAAATTCTGGTCCCAATTAGGGTCATTAAGCAAAGACCATCTGTAGTTGGTATGGAAGACAGGAAGATGGGAAAATGTTTGGCTTGCAAGATAGTAGCATGAAACTTCTCAGAGCATTGACTAGATTTCCCTGATGTTCATTTCTTCTTCTGAAGTCTTCTTAACAACTGAGTGGCTTCTAGTTACCTGCCCCATTTTTTGTATCTGAAAGTACAGAATTCTAGGTTGACCTAAAATCCCATTTAAGCAAGTCTTTGGTTGTGAGATGAAAGATGCAAATTATAAAGTTATTTCAGTTTGGCCTAATGTTATCACAATACCACACAGTCGACTGTAACTATTTAAATAATCAAAAGAAAAATTTGCTTCATACCTAATTGCCCAATGAAGTGGAGTTGAATTTAAATCTCCTCCCAATTGATCTACTACTGCACCCTTAGAGATGAAATACCTGTCCAATAACAAAAGAAAATTGTTTTATAAATACATGAATTAACATATAGTGTATATATAAAGAGAAATGGATAGAAACTGCATTGTTAACATCTAAGGAAAGCCTTTTATATAAAGCATACACAGATAATCCTCGCCTACTGACTGTTTTGTTTAGCAATCATATGAAGTTATGACAATGCAACCAATCCTTGCATTTACAACCATCGCACTGCCTGCAGTCGCATGATTGGCATTTGCATGCTTCCCAACTGGCTTGGTAACAAGCAAAGTTAATGGAGAATCTGGAAGTAAAATCATGTTACACTCACATGATTTGTGTTTATTGACTATGCAGTTATTAGTCCCAATTGTCACTAAATGAGGACTACCTGAATATTAAGTTTGATTGAATGCTTCTTCTAAAAGTGGATTTTTGTTTTTCTGCATGATATTTTTGAAAATAAAATTATTTAGTATTTAATAATAGAGTAATACATTCCTATAAAGCAGTTTTGTCTGCAGTGTAATCAAAAATCCCTTTATTATTAAATTTGGGTGCATATCATTGGGAAATATTAGAAAAGTCACAAAATAATGTTGACAACTCTATTAACACAGTAGTCTTAATAGATAATACAGTAGTACTCAACTACTTCAAAATTCATTGAATGGGTATTTGACTCATTTTGATAAATGTCCCAGTACTCATTGTTTGTTTGATACTTGACACGCTGCGATAGGAAGAGGAGGATGACTGGAGAATGGACAGGAAGTCAGCTATGTTGGGAAGAAAAAGGGACAGACAGAAAGATCTTTGTAGGCTAAACAAAGGGTCATGTGGTAAATCATGTTGGTTAGTGCTCGTCATTTTTAGAACTCATTGCACCTCCCATAATCAATTAATGACAAGTACTGAGGTACCATTGTATAGTTCAAAAACATGAATAAACAAATACCAACAGACAAATGCAAAAAACATCTATTATAAACTACTGAGGGTTTTTCTTCTCTCTTAGCAGAAGTCTAAGAACATAACATTCTTGTGAGCTTATACTAAAATCCTATGGGTTTAAAGTAATTCTACTGCTGGAAATAGCCCTTCTATGAAAAGATGGTTTCCCTAAGCAGAAAATATTTTCCATCCAACTATTTTAATTTGAGATTGGATTTAGGTCTCACATAGTTTACATAATTGGGGGTAAAAATCTTAAAATATATAAAATTATGAAATGAGTGTTAAGCCCATGTCACACTGCCCAATGGATGCAAAACGGACACAACGGATGAGCAAAATGTTCCATCCGTTGTTATCCGCTCTCAAAAGGGCCAAAAATTTGCATAACCGGAGCGGATAACACGGATGGGGGGAGGACGCAGGGTAGATGGAAAGCGGATGCGGAACGGAAGCCTAGCGGATGGAAGCGGATGGAAGCAGATGGCACATCCGCAGGGCTTCTGGGGGGCCTCAGCAAAGCGGACACAGAACAGATGAAGCGGATGCAGAGTGGAAGGCTAGCGGATGCACAGCGGAAGCCTAATGGATGCCTGGCGTTAATTGCGCATGCGGGGAGGATGCACTGCGTCAGCCCCGCAGATATAACGGAAGCAGCTCGGAAGCAGGTCGCCATTCAGAGGAAAGACTTGCTGCCGGACACATCAACTGCCTTGCCTGCCCTGCCTGCATGTCTACCTCCCTGCCAGCCTTGCTGCCAGCCTTCCTTGCCAGCCTTGCTGCCAGCCTGCCTGCAAGCCTTGCTGCCAGCCGGTCTGCCTGCCAGCCTTGCTGCCTGCCTTCCTGCCAGCCTTGGTTCATGTCTGCCTGCCAGCCTTCCTGCCAGCTTTGGTTCATGTCTGCCTGCCAGCCTTCCTGCCAGCCTTGGTTCATGTCTGCCTGCCAGCCTGCCTGCCAGCCTTCCTGCCAGCCTTGGTTCCTGCCAGCCTCCCTGCCAGCCAGCAACCCCACAACCATGCGGAAGCAGAGCAAGCCTCAGCCATCTTCTGCCACCCCTGGCAAGAGGGACAGGGCTACCATCCCGCCCCCTGGCCCTCACTCTGGTTCTGCTGGGGCTTCTGCAGCACGGGCTCGCTCTTCTGGGGCTGGCGCTTCTGCTGCTTCTGCTTCTGGAGGAGCTGATGACAAGCACTCCAGCACTAGCCACCTCAACAGCACCTGGACCCTTCACCCCTGAGACTGAGCGACCAAGAGGAGTGCCAGAGACACATTTTTGTTTTATAGCTTCTTGTTAATAAAGTATATTTTTGATTCATACACTTGCTTCATTTCTTTTTTTTAATAAAGTCTTGCTGGAAACTGTTAGAAATGGTTTAAGCCTTTGCATGCTTGTGGGATGGGTAAGGATAGCTTTGGGATGGGTAAGGATACCTGTGGGATGGGTAAGGATAGCTTTGGGATGGGTAATAGCTGTGGGATGGGTTAGGATAGCAGTGGGATAGATAAACCTCCAGTGCAAGCATAGTGGGACTGGATGGTCCACCCTCCCAGGTGCCACACCTACGGCCCTTTATTATCAATAATAATGTAATAATTATCCACACATGTCAACATAAACACAACCTTTATTAAATGCCCTGTTCATTGTAGGCCAACCAAACATACATGGCCCAATCTCATCCGTGTGATGAGACAGGCTGAAGGAAGCATCCATTAAGCATCTACCATCCTGTCTTGCCACTCCACTGCTCCAGCTGGGGAGTTGCACCATTGTCTCAGGAGGTTGCGCTGCTTCTTCCTTTCACGTGAGGCTCTCTTGGGGCCTTGCACATCCTCAGTGTCTATCAGGTTTTGCCCTTGCCTCCATTCCCCAGGCTCCATGTCCCCATTGCCTTGTTGGAGGTCCACGAGCCTGTTCTGCAAGACTGGGTAGCGGGTGCGCATGAGATTGTGCAAGATGCAGCAAGTTTCCACGATCCTCCTCATGGTCTGTGAGCGATACTGCATGGTGGTGAGAAGTACTTGGAACCTGTTGACCAGGATGCCAAAGGCGTTCTCCACCACCCGCCTTGCCCTGGACAGCCTGTAGTTGAAGATCCTCTCTTCACGGGTGAGGAGTCTGGAGGTGTAGGGCTTCATGAGGTAGGTTGTGAGGGAGAAGTCGTCATCCCCCACGATGAAGTAGGGCACATCTTGTGTGTCGTTGGGCAGGGGTTCTGGACCTGGGAAGCCCACGATGAGGTTGCATTCCAACCCCTCCTTGAGGTGACTGGCGTTGTATACCTGGGCATCCGAAGATGAGCCGTTGCCTGAAGCATCGATGTACATGAACTTGTAGTCAGCATCGACCATGGCAAAGAGGATGATGCTGAAGAAGCCCTTGGAGTTGAAATAAGTGGACCCCTACTTGGCTGGATATTTGCAGGCCACGTGCTTCCCATCTATGGCTCCAACGGTGTGGGGGAAGTTCCACTTCTGATACCACTGCTCCGCAACTTTCTTCCAGCCTTCTTCAGTGAAGGGGTACTGGAGGAGCTCCTCCTTGTATTCTTCGATGATGGCCTGCACCACCTCTCTGACCACAATGCTGATGGTGTTGGATGGCACCCTCCAGCCATTCTGCATGCTCCTGTAGGAGGTCCCTGAGGCCAGGTGGCGCAGAGTGACCGCCACCTTGAGCCCAGGTTCCAGGCTGGGCCGGAAGCTGGTGTTTGCCTTGGTCAACCTAGGTGTCAGGTGCTGCACAACTTCGTCAAACATGGCTGGAGGCATCCTCATGAAGTTCTGGAACGCCCGAGTGTCTTCGCTCCTGAGCTCCACCATCAGCTTGTTGTACAGTCCGTCCTCCGCTCTACTGGCGAACCATCTTCGGACCCAGACTCTTTTTGGGTGGCTCCTTTTCTTCTCGCAGTAGTGTTCACAGAGCCTGCAGATGGCTTCGCACTGTTGCAGAACGATGGTGGCTGCCGAAAGGACTTTGTTACAATCCACGGTGGACATGACTGGATGCTGTGGAAGAGGAAGAGACAGACGAAGGCTGCAGAGGTCTGCACCGCTGGGCTGCTGTTCAGAAAGTGCGATGCAGGCGAGTTGCTCCCCCTTTTTATAGGCAGTATAGGTTTGCCGCTAGGCATCCTCTAGGCATCCTCTAGGCATCCTGTAGACATCCTTAATATCTGAGATAGGTCCCCTCTGCGAACGTTTTTTCCATTTTAAACGCTTTGTTTCCGTGCTGCATCCGCTAGGCATCCGTTCTGCATCTGTTCTGCGTCCTTTCCGCTTCCTCCCCGCATCCGTTTACCGCTGGAGCAGATGGAGTTGCGCGGATGCGTAGCAGACGCCTAGCGGATATAGCGGATGCGTAACGGATGCAGAACGGATGCCTAGCGGATGCGTAGTGGATTGAGAACAGACGAACTGGATACATTTTCCGCGCAAAAGTTTTAGGCAGCCCAAAACTTTTGGAGCGGATGAAACGTCCATAAACGGATGCTGGACGGATAGAGAGGAAGCAAAACGGAGGCAGTGAGTACAGAACGGATACATCACGTTAACCAACGGATGGCAAGTTTTTTTGTCCGTTTTACATCCTCTTTGCATCCGTTGGTTCAGTGTGACATGGGCTTTATATATTTCTTCACCTCTAAATCTAGACAAATTGGAATTCCAATTCCAAATCTTAAGATCTTAAATATTAGTGGACTTCCTTCTGTTTAACTTGCTTTCACTGAAAAGGATTTCCATTTGGGAAAAGTTGATGGGCCTGTCTTTTTAACCATGGAAGTAAGTTCCCTGCCATTATTTTTAAATAGGGGCAACTGCACTCAATTTTCAGACATTACCATCATCATCAATTACAATTGTATGCTGACACCTTACTTCAGGGGTCTTCAAACTTGACAGCTTTAAGACTTGTGGATTTTAACTCCCAGAATTCCTCCTCCAGTTATGTTAGCTGGAGGAATTCTGGGAGTTGAAGTCCACAAGTCTTAAACTTGCCAAGTTTGAAGATCCTTGGTTTAGTTATTTACTTGATAATGATAATGATGTATATCATCTGGATAATATTTTCTCTAACTTTTACATTTCAGAATTATACACTTAAAGAAAATTGACAATATTTTGTTGCATTTAAGATTTGTCATTAAATTACCTTTACTTTTACTTTACTGAATTCTTTTCCTTGAGTAGAGCATTTAATTGATTCCCAGTTATGCAAAAGGCCCTCAAGATTCTCCCTTCTATTACAAACACTTATAAAAAGGTATACTTTTAAAACTACAATGAAGTGTAATGCTTATTGTATTATTTGTAACAACTCTATAGGATAAGTGTTTAAAAATTTATACTAAAAAACACAAACTAATTTTTTTATTGTCACAATATACATACAATATGGATTTGAGTGTTTCTGAAATATATGGGTAGTTCTTAAATTACAATAGCAACTAGCATCAGAATGTCTGTCATTAAGCAAAAAGTAGTTGTAAAATGTGAAGTCAATGCTATATTAAATTTAGCAAGAGCAAACCTTGAACTCATTGTCATTGTTAACAAAATCCTACCAGTTGTTAGCCAAGGACCCACCTAGCTTGGGTTCTCCCAGCTACAATCCTCAATCAGATAAGGGACTGACTTCTCTGCCTCCTCTTCAATCCTGCCCACCCATCTCTGTCTATCTGCTATCTGCCCTGCTGCTACGTCGACTGCAATGTACACCATTAATGTACTTCTTTGCCACTGTTTCTACACTAGCCAAGCCCTTCTTTTGCTCATAAAATCTGATAAATTTATCTATTGATAACTTACTTTACAACATCCAACCTATTATTGATTGCTGCCCAATGAAGAAGTGTCACATTTTCTTTGTCTGGCTGCCTTACATCATATCCTGCTTCTACCAATTCTTGACATCGCTCTAACAGACCATATCTGAAATAAAAACATGAATTTAGATGGTTATAAAAAAAATTTGGTTATTTAAGTCTCAACTATAACACTGGTTGGAATGTAGTTTTGGATGGTGTTGTGACAGGATATTATATGTATTATTTTTTAATTGAGGTTTAGCATAATTATTTCTCATAACAAAATTAGCTTGGTCTAGTGATTAAAGCCGCTGGAATACAAACCAATGGACAATTTATCTGACCCTTACCTTACATACGAAATGAGTTAAATTATTTTGCAATGGTAAGCCACTTCCCAAAAAGGTGGCAAAGAAAATTTCATGTAGTGTCCACATGTCCATTTAGTGCCAGGAATCAAAACTGACTCAAAGTAAAGAATAAACAAAACAACCTTATAGACATCCCCTAAAAATGCTTGTGATGTAGTATTGAATAGTGACATAATATATGTTGCTTGGTTATTTAAAAAAAAATAAAAGTAAAGGAAGCAAGGGTCAATATTCCAACACTCAAAAGCTGAGAACAACATTCTGACATTCAGAAGTACCACACTTTTCAAAGATTCATCTGTAAGTTTAAGACAATGTGATTTTAGTTTTGCCTTAGTGCATCTTGTAAAACGATAATTAGGCTATTCTGTGTTACAGCTTTAATTGCCAGAAGTTCAGCAATGTATACATTTCAGAAGTACATTAAAATGCATATGTTAACAAAACACTTCAGATTTTCTGAAATGTGGCTGCACATTTCTGCCTAGCGACTGATACTAATTATTGGTCATATGATTAGGCTAAATCTATGAAATAGTTTCCTGCTTTATATTTAAGAGGTGGTAGAACCTGTCTGACCTTATTTGCGCTTGGAAAATAATCAAGGCCAGATCTGGTTAGTAATTGGATGGGAGAACACCAGAAAAAACAGGCTTATAAGCTAGAGTGTGAAAATAAAAAAAAAGTTCCTAGAAAGGAAATGGCCAATTACACCTATATCATTTTGCCAAGAAAATTACATGGAAAGGTTCATGAAATCACACGGAGCTCTCGTTGAAAGAGACTTCTGCTATTTTCTTATTTGCACCTGTAAATGGCTTTAGTATTCAACTACTCAACTAATTATTCATTTACATTTCATGAAAGTTCTACATGCTTCTCTTTTTACACAGAAAAGACTGGCATTAGCTTCTTGTTAGATCTAATTTCTGATTAGCTGATCAGAATTTTTTAAAAAAACTGAAATGAAAATATTGATCCAATTTTTAACAATGAAAATTTTTAAGTTATATACTTTGCCATTCCAAATCATGGTAAACATATTATACAAACTACATCTGTACAAAAACTTCATGATTGCAATGGAAGTATTTGTATAAAAAAGGAAACCAAACAAACAAAAAAAATCACATTATGGTTCAGTGCGATCTCTTCGCTCACCACAGGTAAATACTACTTTTTCTCACAAAGCAGAGCTTGAAATATTTTAGTGAAAAGAGATAACTTATGTTTCTACAATAAATAGACTTTTTTCCAGCTTTAGAGATTATTCATAGTTATATTATCTGTTACCAGCCTCTTTTATATGCAAACACTTTCCTATAAAATGTTTTGGTTAATATTTGATTCCTTTTTATTACAGTGGTATAAGAATAAATGTGATTGTTCAAAAAACCTACTGGGCTGCTTTGACAATGTCAAAATTACTGTAATCCTCCACAAAAGGCACCATTTCATGTTCTTTTGGTAGATCTTTATCTTCATACGAACTAGGCCAAGTATGGCCATGATGACGAAAGGACCCATGGCTGTGATTTTGACACTGTAAATTAAAATGAATAATTAATACATTTCTTGATCAAAAATTTTGGCCACTACAATTGAATTCTTGCAAGTAATGAGGAAACGGCTTTTTTATACTTTGGGACATGTTATTTTGTTATTAAATGCTTACCATAAGTTAAAAAGAGAAAAACATATCACAAAGAAAACACCACATTCATTTAAGTTCTAATAGAATATGCTTACTCGCCCTTTTACAGCAATCTTGGGAAAAGATATGAACAAAGTATAGGCGGACACACAGTTCCTACCTGCCTGAAAAGCAGATCAATGGGAATTCATGCCAAAAAAGATAACATAACGAGATAATCAAAAGGAGTACTGCACAAAACAGCATGGTCCTAGTCCAAATTAATGGCCAATTTTACTTCACAATAAGGGCCAACAATATATGTTTTATTCTCAACTATGGTTCTGAATAAAATCTCTTTTATGATCCTAATGTTGATTTTGTGGAAATACCTCAACTGCATTGCAAATACTACCAAAGCAAGAATGATTTTGCAACTGCAAAAACAACAACAACCAGATCCAGTGCTGTTTTGCTTACAAAGGAACTAATTTTCAGTATGTACAAATAGGAACTTGCCTAGGAGGGAGGAAACTGAATTGAAATCAGTCAGATTGTCCTTTGAATGGTGCTGTGAGGAACCTAAATAAATTAATTACACTTGGTGTGTAACTAACTACCTTGGGATTAAACATGTAAGCAACAATTGCATGATATGAGGCCCTAACCAAAGTGAGCAATTTAGTCTTGTTTGATGCATTTATTTAGTAGTATTCAAGATGTGATGTTGAGCATCATAATTATTCTTTACACCAGGTGGCTAACTTTATTATATAGTTACCAGAAATGACAAACTGGTGCCTTGAGAGCATTTCAAAATAAATAATGTTTAGGGCAGGGATATGACTGACAAAAAAAAAAAAGCTTTTACTAAAGAACTTTTCCCCCTTCCCCTATTAGGAAAGACTTATAACTAAGAAAGATTATCTTGCACATCTCCATGAAAGGCATATGGGCCAATTTCCTACTATTGCTGTTTAGTTTAATACCAGGAAATTTTCATATCAAAGCGGAACCATTCTTTTTCACAGAAACACTTTTGAGGAGACCTGGCCTCAAAAAATAATTCCTTGCTATCCGTGCTAGCAAAAAAACGTTCATGAAAATAGTTTTTGGAAATAGTAAGATAAATACTATTAAGTTAGATAATTTTCATTTTTAAAAGATAAGGCTTCACAGCTGCATTTGACATATGCCCAATGATAGCAAGAATTATCTTTATATTAAAATATTCATTGTTTAAAACAGTTACAAGGATAACTTGTTCAACTAAATATTTGTTTTAAATTCCAGTACAGTAATCCAAAGTTCTGGTAGACTTAGTAGAGTCTTTAGGTCTCAATAACTGTACACAGAAAACATTTGTGCTGAAAACACACTAATTATTTCTGTCTTATGGAGGCATAAAGGCAGTTTAGACCCCTCATCAACTTGGGGTTGGGACTCCAGATACAATAGGAAGTCTTCCTTTCTGAGATTCCCAAAGGTGCTTTTTGAAAAGGCAAATCCGACTTGCTTTGTTTTTGTTTGAAGACATTTTGCTTCTCATCACTTCCTGTCTTCCAGTTGTTACTTTTTGAAAAAGCTGCCTTTGGGACAACCATCATCTGGATGACTGAGGATCTCCACAGGCATCCTTTCTGAGATATTTGTGCTGGAGACAAGCAAGCACAGCATCAGAACTTCATGAATCCAGAGTCATTGTGGTAACTTCTGACCCAAGCAGTTTCTCCTACCTGAGACTACATTTTCTTTTCTTTTCTTTTTCTTTACTTTTTTTTGCTGATACCGCCTATTTTAATCCCCTTCTCATTCGGGGATTTAAATAAACTTTCCTTGGCGAAGTACGTCTGCTCGGAGATGATGATGATGATGATGATGATGATGATGATGATGATGATGATGATGATGATGATGAAGAAGAAGAAGAAGAAGAAGGGGGTAGGGAGGACTTACAAAGTTGTGCCTTTCTGCCTCTATTAGCTGCAGCTGCTAACCCTGACCATCCTTCTACAAAATGAAGCTGGGAAAGTACCATGAGATGATCAACTCAGTGGCTCAACTCGACTTCGGGGGAAGAACCGCGTTCAACCGTCGGCTCCCAAACTCCTCCGAGGATCACGTGGGGACCAGCGGAACTGAACCGCTGCGAATACCCTGCCTGCCTGGCTTCTAGGCCTCTTCTCGGGCTCTCTTTCATGTCGCCTTCCGGCCATTTGCTACTTACCTCTCGGCCAGCGCCCTCCATGGTCAGCGGTCCAAGAGTGGCCGCTCGCCCGGCGGTCCCAAGAGTTTCCTGGTCCGATTTCCTGGTTATCGCCGAAACACACTCCGGACCGGCCCCTCGAAAGAGAAAAGGAGGAGCTCCGGTCACGCCCACAGGAACCAGGAGTCCGGACCAGGCCTCTGGCGGCCTGGAGGTGGCTTGCAGCCGGTGGCCGGGACAACAGTCCGTCCCGACGCCCCTCCTTCTACGGAACCGATTCCAGAGCTTTCGATCAATGTTGGCAGAGGTTGAACGTTGCAGTGTAATAATTAATACTCAGCTTCCCTCAGAGCCGGAAGGAGGCTCGTAACTGTAACGAACTTTTTAAGATAGCAGTTAAAAAGGAAGGGCTTAAACGGCCCCCTGAAAACTTGTGGCTAAAGCTAAAGAGCCTTCTCTGACTGCCATGTGCTCAGGAGGTCATTGAAGTGAAAGGAATGCAAGATAGTCCTCGACTTGCAACAATTAATTGAGTGACGGTGCAAAGTTTCAAGGGCCCTTGAAAAAAGTGACTGAGGACCCTTTTACATAGTCACGGCCTTTGCAGCATCCCCTTAATCGTGACCAGAATTCTTTTTTTAAAAAATGTAATATTGTTTATTTTTGCTTCAAAAACATTTTTCAGCATTCTAAACATACCCAAAAAAAAAAAAAAACCCCAATGTAAATGTTTGTTGCAAATTTTTCTTTTCCTTTTTCCCGGTTCTTTCCTTCTTCTTTTTTTTTTTTAAGTACAAAGGCATTTTCGAACTTTGAAAAGCTGACTGCGGAAGGAGACTTTTTGACAGCTCTGGTTGAAAAGTGACCCAACTTTCAACAAAAAGAAAAAAAGAAAAGAATCCATAACAATTTCTTGTTTTTATCTCATGCCAGCTGAATTTTCCTCCCCTCCTCTTTTTTCACAACTAATGGCAGCAGAAATGCAATTTCACTGTTATACAGAAAGACAACTTTTAAAGCTAAATGCACGCTCACTGTACTGTAAATTAGATCTACTTTCGTGGTGCACCCTTTGACACTTTCCCAGGGAGGAGGGGGGAAAAACACACAACAAAGAGGCTTTTTCCCCCTTAAAAGCCTTCTCCCCCCTCTTCTCAGGGAGGAGGGTCAATCAAAGCATGAATTACAAGAATTTGTCTAGTTTTTACAAACTATAGATTTGTACAGTTTATAACCCAGGATTTTTTCTAGCCAATAACCATATAGTTAAACACCACCTTAAATTAAAAAATAAGATGCTTGAAACATTTTAAAATGGTTTTGTTACACCGACAGGAATAAAATGCGCAGAGGTAGGAGGACACAAGAGTTTCCATTTATCATGTGACCAAAATTCTGATATTTGACAAACTGATTCATATTTATGATTCATATTTATTATGCTGTGTCTCAAGGTCATGCTATTACCTTTTGTGACCTTCTGACAAGCGAAGTCAATGGGAAAGCTAGATTCACTTAACAACTGGGTTGCCAACTTATCAATTCATGTAATTCACTTAACCACAGTGGCAAGGAAGGTCATAAAATGGGGCAAGACTCACTTAACAAATGTCTCACTTAGCAACAGAAATGTTGGGCTCCATTGTGGTTGTGAGTTGACGAATGCCTGTATTCATAATTTTGAGACATTGGGAGAAGGATGCAGTTTTATACCATTATGTCCTATATAGCCTGATGGTATTTATTTGGGAACTGGCCAGAATTAGTTGAAAGATGGGCAATTCTATAAATACTTTAAATAAATTAATAATCAAACTTTTACATTGTAACACTTCCCCTAACCTCACATTAAAACCAACAACACAGTTAAACTCTAAATTTTGTGTTGTGTATGGAAATTAGAAGACTCCAAATAACTAAAACTGGCCGAACAGGCCGCTCTTGGATTGGTCAATTAAGCACCATTTTGATTGACGGCGGGAATTCTTAAAGAGCTGTCATTGGCCGCAAGCCGTGAGCAGCCACTATAAGAAGGGCTGCCGCGGCTTTGGCACATGTTCGGCTACAAGTCACTATACTGTTAATTAAAGAGCTGTTTGTTGGAATACCAGTCTCGCATACCTTATTATCCAAACGGAATATTTTGGAACCCAAAGCTGTACTTCCTTTAGCAGATAAGAAGCTGAGAACAGTTTTTTCCCCCTCATAGGACACCAAATTCATCACAGAAGGAAGACCAGTTATGGAGTTGACATCAGTTCGAGATTCACTTAATTGGGAATACTGTTGAATTAAGTACTACTGTGGTTGAGCAGAGATGGGTTTAATCCTTGCTGTGCTTACTCTTTCCTGAGTTGAAGAGAAGAGGGGGAACCTGGAATTTGCCAAACAAGAATAGCATCTTGGTCAACCAACTGAGTAGGTATGCAATTCAACTAGTCATAATCTTATCCATTAAATACAAATAAGTACTTCAGTGCAATGGTTTGAATATTAGCTCTGAAAAGTGGCATACATTGGAACACAAATGTAACATCTGGCTCCAACTCATTCTTAGCATTGAGTTTGCCAAATGTAGCTTCTGGTTCCAACGCCTAAGAACTCCAACTTTTTCTTGGATTGCACAATCCTAAGTTTTTAGGATTGCTGTTAAAACTCGGGCTAAACCATTTTTTGTAGCATTGTAGACAGCTATGTAGTTGCATTGCCATGCATTTTGAAATACAGGTGAAACTCGAAAAATTAGAATATCGTGCAAAAATTCATTTATTTCAGTAATGAAACTTAAAAGGTGAACCTAATATGTGAGATAGACTCATTACATGTAAAGCAAGATAGTTCAAGCCATTAGGTGTCATAATTAAGATGATTATGGCCTACAGCTCATGAAAACCCCAAATCCACAATCTCAGAAAATTAGAATATTGTGAAAAGGTTCAATATTTTAGGCTCAAAGTATCCCACTCTAATCAGCTAATTAAGCCATAACACCTGCAAAGGGTTCCTGAGCCTTTAAACGGTTTCTTAGTCTGGTTCAGTAGGAATCACAATCATGGGAAAGACTGCTGACCTGACAGTTGTGCAAAAAGTGATCACTGACACCCTTATAAGGAGGGAAAGCCTCAAAAGGTAATTGCAAAAGAAGTTGGATGTTCCCAAAGTGCTGTATCAAAGCACATTAATAGAAAGTTATGTGGAAGGGAAAAGTATAGAAGAAAAAGGTGCACAAGCAACAGGGATGACCGCAGCCTGGAGAGGATTGTCAGGAAAAGGCCTTTCAAAAGTGTTGGGGATTTTCACAAGGGGTGGACTGAGGCTGGAGTCAGTGCATCTAGAGCCACCACACACAGACGGATCCTGGATATGAGCTTCAAATGTCATATTCCTCTTGTCAAGCCGCTCCTGAACAACAAACGTCAGAAGCATCTTACCTGGGCTAAAGAAAAACAGAACTGATCTGTTGCTCAGTGATCCAAAGTTCTCTTTTCTGATGAGAGCAACTTTTGCATCTCATTTGGAAACCAAGGACCCAGAGTCTGGAGGAAGAATGGATAGGCACATAGATGCTTGAAGTCCAGTGTGAAGTTTCTACAGTCTGTGTTGATTTGGGGAGCCATGTCATCTGTTGGTGTTGGTCCACTGTGCTTCATTACATCCAGGGTCAACGCAAATGTCCACCAGGAGATTTTGGAGCACTTCATGCTTCCTTCTGCAGACGAGCTTTATGGGGATACTGTAGAAGCATGGTAAATCAGGAGACAGGTGACCAGCGTGACTTCAGCTCTTTATTCAAGGTATATATCTGTGTAGCCTTTAGCGTGCCGCGGCAGCTCTTCTTATAGAGCTAGCTGGCGGCTCTCACCCAATGACAGCTTTCTGAATCTCCCGCGATCGGTTCGTCCAATCACGGGAGATTCCTTACTAACCAATCATCGTCGTGCGTCTCGGCCAATCACAGTGCAGTTGGTTTCAGCCAATCAGGTTAGGGTATTACAAGAATGTTAATATGTAATACCCCTCCCCTCTTGGTATGGTCCATCCTACGTGACGTAGTCTCGTAGGTAGGCAGGGCTTTTTACTTGCCTACTTGACTTGCGCAGTTCAGTTGCTGCGTGGTCTTCAGCCAGTTCAGAAGGGATCTTCGTTGCTCCTGCTCTTCTCCATGGAACCGCCTGAAGAGTGAGTCAGGCCTTTCGTCGCAACTCCCACCCAGTCTACTGGGTTCAGTTGAGTTGTCGGCTTCTTTGTTCCCGGCCGGTCGTTCCGGCTGGTTGAGCTGGCTTGACTGTTCCTTCCAGGCGAGGTTTCGAGTGGGTCGTCTTCCTCTGGTACCCTTCGGCTGCCTTCATTCTCCAGTGACTATTGTTGGTTTCTTCTTTTATTTAGCGGTGTTTGTATTTCTGGTTCGGTTTGCGTTGGTTGGGCCCATTCGGTTTGTCGTTGTCTTGTAGTCGTATTTTCTCTTTCTTTTTTGATGATTGTTTGGGGTTCCCCCCCCTCTAGTTTTTTTATTAGAGTCTGTTTGTGAGTTTTGTGGGTTTTCGGTGCTGTTTAAAATTATTCTTGATTGTATTTGGTCAACATGCCATTTCCAGTTTCTTCCATCCTCTGTTTCCAGCTGGTACGACCGGGGGCCTGTTACTTGGGTTATTGTAGCGGGTACCCATAGTGGGTCCCCTGAAAATTTTTTAGCGTAGATCGTGTCTCTCGGATTAAATGCCCGGGACCAGCTGGATGAGTCTGGTGGTTTTTCTGGATTGTAAGTCGGGTGAAGTCTATCTAGATGGGATTGGAGTTTTCTTCCCATCAGGAATTCTGCTGGGCTTTTATTGGTTTTAGCATTTGGTGTTATGTGCTGTATTGTTAATAGGTTATTTATTTTGTCGTGTATATTACCAATGTCCATTTTTTCTAAAGCATCTTTGGTGTATCTGACCATTTGTTCCGCCCGCCCGTTCACTGCCAGATGAATGGGCACTGTCAATGCGTGTCGGATTCCCCGTTCTGCGAGGAATTGATCAAATGCCAATGCCGTAAATTATGGCCCGTTGTCAGATACTATCAAGTCAGGTAGGCCGTGGGTGGTGAAAAGTCTGTTTAGTTGTTTTGTAACAGTCTCTGTCATGGTAGATTGCATTAGGCTTACCTCTAACCAGTTGGAGTAAGTGTCTACTGCGATCAAGAAAGTGTGACCTTTTGTGGGTCCCACAAAGTCTCTTTGGACCCTTGACCATGGGCCCCTTGGTGTTTCCCACTGGAGGGTTGGTGCTTCGGGTGAGTTTGGTCTGGATTGCTGACATTTGTCACATGTAGCCACCCAGGTTTCAATGGTTCTGTCTATCCCTGGCCACCATACGTAGCTTCTGGCTAGGGATTTCATTTTCACAATTCCCGGGTGTCCCTCATGCAACATGTGTAATATTTTTGTTTGTAAACTGTCTGGAACTACCACTCTATCACCCCATAGTATACATCCCTTTTGGGAGGATAATTCAGTTTGTCGGTTTTGGAAGGGTTTAAACTGGTCACTGCTTTCTGTTTCCGGCCACCCTTTTACCACCCAGTTCAAAACTCGTGCCACATTGCCGTCTTTGATCGTCTCTCTCGCAATGTCTGACACGGTTGTTGGTATGTTGGGCAATGTCTCTATTTGCAGGGTGGATGTGGTGGGTGCCGGGTCATCTTCGTAATCTGTTAAGGGGCAATGGCTTCGTGCGTCGGCATGCGAAATGCATTTCCTTGGGCGATGTATTAGTTGGTAGGTATAGGCGACAAGGAATTCAGGCCACCTTGTCATCCGGGGAGACAGTATGTTGGGGGTGGCCTTGTTCTCCGCCAGGATCCCCAGTAGTGGTTTATGGTCGGTGATGAGGGTGAAGTCCCTACTTTATAAGTACCCGTGAAACCGCTTCACGCCGGTAACCGCTGCAAGCACCTCCTTGTTGAGCTGGCTATAATTTCTTTCTGCCTTTGATAGTGTTTTCGAGAAGTAAGCAATCGGTGCTTCTCTCCCATCTGGCAGGGTATGGCTTAGTATAGCTCCAATGCTGAATGGAGAGGTGTCGTAGGTTACCGTTAGTGGTAGGGTCTCGCTGTACTGGATGAGGCCTGATTGTGATGTGAGGAGATCTTTTATGTACCAGAAGGCGGCTTCTTCCCGCTTGCCCCAGGACCAAACGGATGTCTTGTCGAGCAACCTATGCAGAGGTTCCGCTGTTGTTGCCTTCTGTGGCAAAAAGACATTGTAGAAATTGATTAGTCCCAGAAAGGCTTGTAATTCTGCCTTATTTTGAGGTCTCGGGGCTTCCTTTATTGCTTTTATTTTTTTGTGGATAGGGTGGATTCCGTCTTTGTCCACCATATATCCCAGGAACTCAACCTTTTCAGTGCATAACTGGCACTTTTCTTTTTTAACTTTAAGTCCTGTGTTTTTAAATTTTTGTAGGACTTCTCTGAGTCGGCTTCTCAATTGTCTTTTGTCTTTGGCCGCTACTAACACATCATCAAAATATGCCACGACTCCCTTAATTCCTTGGAGTAACCGTTCCATTAAACTCTGGAACATCCCTGGTGCCACACTGACTCCGAATTGGAGCCTTTTGCACCGGAAAGCCCCCCTGTGGGTCATGATAGTTTGCGCTTCTGCAGTTTTGGCATCGACGGGCAGCTGTTGATATGCTTGCACCAAGTTGAGCTTCGCAAAGACTTTTCCTCCCCCGAGTGAGTGTAGGAGGTGTACCCGGGATGCACTTTGTTGTAGTGCATTGTTAAGTGTCGCTTTATAGTCCCCAAAAATTCTCACAGACCCATCTGGTTTGATTGGGGTGACTATTGGAGTCTCCCAGCGTGCATGACCTATTGGTTCCAGGATCCCTTGTGTGATGAGCTTATCTAATTGTTCGTCTATTTTTGGTTTAAGTGCGAATGGAACTCATCTTGGTTTGAGACGGATTGGGGCAATATTGGGATTCAAGTTAAATGATACTGGGGACCCCCAGTACTTGCCTAATTGTCCATCAAACACTTCTTGGAATTCCTTCATCAGCTCCTCTTCCCAGTCTGTTTCCTTGACATGGTTGATGCCCGTCACCTCGATTCCTAATGGCGCGAACCATTCCAGACCCAGCAAGCTTGGGCGGTCTCTGTTGACAATAGTGAGTGGAAGTACTTTTCCATGTCTTTTGAAGGTTACATGGAAATGTCCAATTCCTATTACAGGGATTCTGTTTCCCTGATAGTCTTTAATGGTGAGTCTCTGGTTCTCCAGCTCTTGTTTCTGTAAGCTGGGCACTAACCTCTTAATCATGTCCCAGGACACCCTGGAGAGGTATGATCCGGAGTCCACCTCCATTCTGCACAGCCTGCCTTCGATGCTGACCTGCACGTGTACTTTTCTTGCATCAGAGTTGTCTGAATGGCTGATTGTGACTGTTTGATGGGTTTCTTCCCGTTGTCTGGTTTCGTTGAGCTGCTTGCTTCGGTTTTCGTGGTTCCATCGGTTCTCTGTGAATCTGTCTCGGTTTCTGGGAGGTGTGTTGTCACGTCGTCTTGGGCTGGAGTTCCATTTGTTGCGGCAGACCTTGGCGATATGTTCCCGTTTTTCACAGTACCGGCAAATGGTGTCTAAAAACTGGCACTCAAAATGGGGGTGGTCACCGCCGCAACCGGTGCAGTGGAAGCCCGACTTATCCGCTGATCTCGTTCCACTTGCAATCTGTGGATCTCCTCTTCCTCATCGTCAGTGTTGGGTGATAGATCGACATCCTCGTGGTACGCTGTTGTTGCTTTGTGACCAGTTTCAGTTTGTTTTTCAGGAGCTGTGTTGGTCTCCGATGTTGTTGGCCAGTCCCTTGCGTTCATTTGTCGCATCTTGGCTGCTGATTTCTTCGTGGCTTCAGTTGTGGTGGCTTCAGCAATGGCTTCGGTAACTGTAATGTCTGCCCGAGCCATTAGCCTGCTCTGGAGGACGGGGTCTCTGAGACCAGGCGGTGCCTCAGAGCCTCGTCCCTGTCTGAAAAGCCACACACACCTCCTATGTTCTTCAATGCTGCCACGAAATCCCCGATGCTCTCTCCGTCCTTTTGATCCCAACAATAGAATTCGTGTTGCTGGATCAGGTT
The DNA here is from genome assembly GCA_015471245.1 of Laticauda colubrina. NCBI lineage: Eukaryota > Metazoa > Chordata > Lepidosauria > Squamata > Elapidae > Laticauda > Laticauda colubrina. Next base: position 1,750,324 of record BLBF01000017.1, on the reverse strand, counting down.
TGGCATGGCTGGGGCATAGTGGTTCTGAAATAATTGATCGAGATTTGGCCAAGTCATCTCCTTCACGTCCTCTGGCTTGGCCAATGCTTTGGCCATCTTGAATACGGCTGGCCCGCAATGGGTCAGGAACACAGCTCTCTTTCGGTGGTCGTTTGCATCCTTGAGATTGTTGCTCTCGAAGAACATGAGGAATCTATCGATGTAAGATTCCCAGTCCTCGGTTGCCTGTTCGAATGGTGCGGGTGGTGAGTTGCTGCCGGCCATCTCGTCGGTTGTTCAGCTTGGTTGCCACATGTCTGACTGGTCTCTTTGTCTCAGTATCCCACCTTCATTGCCAGTGTAGAAGCGCGGGAAATCAGGAGACAGGAGACCAGCGTAACTTCAGCTCTTTATTCAAGGTATATATCTGTGAAGCCTTTAGCGAGCCGCAGCAGCTCTTCTTATAGAGCTAGCCGGTGGCTCTCACCCAATGACAGCTTTCTGAATGTCCCGCGATAGGTTCGTCCAATCACGGGAGATTCCTTACTAACCAATCACCGTCGTGCATCTTGGCCAATCACAGTGCAGTTTGTTTCAGCCAATCAGATTAGGGTATTACAAGAATGTTAATACGTAACAGATGCTGACTTCATTTTCCAGCAGGACTTGGCAGCTGCCCACACTGCCAAAAGCACCAAAACCTGGCTCAATGATCATGGGATTACTGTGCTTGATTGGCCAGCAAACTCGCCTGACCTGAACCCCATAGAGAATCTGTGGGGCATTGCCAAGAAAAAGATGAGAGACATGAGACCGAACAATGCAGAAGAGCTAAAGGCCACTATTGAAGCATCCTGGTCTTCCATAACACCTCAGCAGTGCCACAGGCTGATAACGTTCATGCCACACTGCACTGAGGCAGTAATTGCTGCAAAAGGGGCCCAAACCAAGTACTGAGTACATATGCATGCTTATACTTTTCAGAGGTCTGATATTGTTCTCTGTACAATCCTTGTTTTATTGATTGCATGTAATATTCTAATTTTCTGAGATTGTGGATTTGGGGTTTTCATGAGCTGTAAGCCATAATCATCTCAATTATGACACATCACGGCTTAAACTATCCTGCTTTGCATGTAATGAGTCTATCTCACATATTAGTTTCACCTTTTAAGTCGCATTTCTGAAATAAATGAGCTTTTGCACGATATTCTAATTTTTCTAGTTTCACCTGTACCTCTTGTTCATTGAATTCAAATTCTGCATAACATTTTAGGTATTAAAACATATTCATGGAATCTTGTCTCAGTGTTCAGTTTACTTATACTAATAATTTTGATGTATTTAATCATGGTTTATTGAAGTTGCCTAGTTTGAACAAATCTTAAAGTAGGTAGGTTAAGCCCCTGTCACACTGCACCAACGGATGCAAAGAGGATGTAAAATGGACAAAAAAGCTTGCCATCCGTTGGTTAACGCGATGTATCCGTTCTGTACTCACTGCATACGTTTTCCTTCCTCTCTATCCGTCCAGCATCCGTTTATTGACGTTTCATCCGCTCAGAAAGTTTTGAGCTGCTCAAAACTTTTGAGCGGAAAATGTATCCAATTCGTCCGTTCTGCATCCACTACGCATCCGCTACGCATCCGTTCTGCATCCGTTATGCATCCACTATATCCACTAGGCATCCGTTACGCATCCGCACAACTCGCATCCACTCGGACGCAGGGAGGAAGCGGAACGGACGCAGAACGGATGCAGAATGGATGCCTAGCGGATGCAGCACAGAAACAAAGCATTTAAAATGGAAAAAACATTCGCACAGGGGACCTATCTCAGATATTAAGGATGTCTAGAGGATGCCTGGAGGATGCAAAAGGACACCTAGGGGAAAACCTATACTGCCTATAAAAAGGGGGAGGAACTCACCTGGATCTCACTTTCAGACCAGCAGCACTGCTGCAGACCTCTGCACCCTTCATCTGCCTCTTCCTCTTCCACAGCTTCCAGTCATGTCCACCGTGGATTGTAACAAAGTCCTTTTGGCAGCCACCATCCTTCTGCAACAGTGTGAAGTCATCTACAGGCTCTGTGAACTCTACTACGGGAAGAAAAAGAGGCGGCCAAGAAGCGTCTGGGTACGAAGATGGTTCACCAGAAGAGCAGAGGACGGACTGTACAACAAGCTGATGGTGGAGCTCAGGAACGAAGACACTCGTGCATTCCAGAACTTCATGAGGATGCCTCCAGCCATGTTTGACAAAGTTGTGCAGCGGCTGACACCCAGGTTGACCAAGGCAAACACCAACTTCCGGCCTAGCCTGGACCCTGGGCTCAAGGTGGCACTCACTCTGCGCCACCTGGCCTCAGGGACCACCTACAGGAGCATGCAGTACGGCTGGAGGGTGCCACACAACACCATCAGCATTGTGGTCAGAGAAATGGTGCAGGCCATCATCGAAGAATACAAGGATTCAGTGCCCCTCCACTGCCCCTCCACTGAACAAGGATGGAAGAAAATTGCAGACCAGTGGTATCAGAGGTGGAACTTCCCACACACCGTTGGAGCCATTGATGGCAAGCACGTGGCCTGCAAAGCGCCAGCCAACTCAGGGTCCTCTTATCACAACTACAAGGGCTTCTTCAGCATCATCCTCTTTGCCATGGTCGATGCTGACTACAAGTTCATGTACATCGATGCTTCAGGCAACGGCTCATCTTCAGATGCCCGGGTATACAACACAAGTGACCTCAAGGGTGGGCTGGAACGCAACCTCATCGTGGGCTTCCCAGATCCAGAACCCCTGCCCAACGGCAAGATGTGCCCTACTTCATCGTGGGGGATGACGCCTTCTCCCTCACAACCTACCACATGAAGCCCTACACCTCCAAATACCTCACCCGTGAAGAGAGGATCTTCAACTACAGGCTGTCCAGGGCAAGGCGGGTGGTGGAGAACGCCTTTGGCATCCTGGCCAACAGGTTCCAGGTACTTCTCACCACCATGCAGCATCTCCCAGAGACCGTGAGGAGGATCATGGAAGCTTGCTGCATCCTGCACAATCTCATGCGCACCCGCTACCCAGTCTTGCAGAACAGGCTTGTGGACCGTCAACTAGGGAATGGGGACATGGAGCCTGGGGAATGGAGGCAAGGGCGAAACCTGATAGACATTGAGGATGTGCAAGGCCCCAACAGAGCCTCACGTGAAGGGAAGAAGCAGCACAACCTTCTGAAACACTGGTGCAACTCCCCAGCTGGAGCAGTGGAGTGGCAAGACAGTATGGTAGATGCTTAATGGATGCTTCCTTCAGCCTGTCTCATCACACAGATGAGATTGTGCCATGTATGTTGAGTGGTCCTACAATGAACAGGGCATTTAATAAAGAGTTGTGTTTATGTTGACATATGTGGATGATTGATTACATTGTTATAGATAATAAAGGGCCATAGGTGTGGCACATGGGAGGGTGGACCATCCAGTCCCACTATGCTTGCACTGGAGGTTTATCTATCCCACAGCTATTACCCATCCCAAAGGTATCCCTGCCCATCCCACTGCTATCTCAACCCATCCCACTGCTATCTTAACCCATCCCAATGCTATCTTAACCCATTCCACAAGCATGCAAAGGCTTAAACCATGTCTAAAAGTTTCCAGCAAGACTTTATTTAAAAAAAGAAATGAAGCAAGTGTGTGAATCAAAAATAGACTTAAAATAGAAATATAGAAAAATAGAAAGCATCCGCTTTCCATCCGCTCTGCGTCCTCCCCGCGTCCATTCCTTTCCGTGTTATCCGCTCCGGTTATGCAAATTTTTGCCCCTTTTGAGAGCGGATAACAACGGATGGAACATTTTTCTCGTCCGTTGTGTCCTTTTTACTTACATTTTGCATCCGTTGGGCAGTGTGACAGGGCCTTTAATGAATGACACTATGCCTAGTACAAACAAGCTTAATGACATAGTTTGGCTTATACATGAACCAGTTTATTGAAGAGACTATAATTTTTGAATTCTTCAATAACTATCTAAAAGCACAAAAGTTTTAAAAAGAGGATCACAATTACATTTATACTTCGGAATCTTAATAAATCCTGAATACTTCCACTTATTTACTTCTCACAACAGGATAAGCCAGTGAAGAACAATTTCAGCTAGCTTGATGCCTGCTCTTTCAAAGTGGATTTGTCACTTTTATTTTTTACTTCATTTTCTTTTTATTCCTTTTTATTATTTTACTTTGGGGAATGACAGGAAAATCCTATGTAAAAAGAAACTGCAATGCTTTTTTTGCTCAATAGAGAGCACTATTACAAGCCTCTTTGTCTTTTTCCTGATATGCCAAATGCTGGCATGTTTTTAATTGATTCCAAAAGAAAAAAAGTGCAACATATTTGTTTAGCACTGAAGCTTATGGCTGTGAAAACACAATCGATTCCCCTCCCCATTCTTGACTAGCCTTTCTAGCTTTTAAAACTGCTGTTTTAAAAGCCATTTAATGCAATCTATATGAAAAAAAAAATTTCTAGCATAGTGCACTGTGGGGAGGGGAGCCTCTCTGTTTACTTTTGGTGTTAGCTGAGCAAAGAACTTGCTAATGCCCGTGAAGCAAATTGGACCTCCCTGTTTACAAAGACCACAGTTTTCTTTCCAAAACAAAGCAAAGGTTTCCATTGCTTGGGTCCTGCAAACAGATGTCACTTTCTAAGCTGGTGCTTCCACAATGACTTTATGCTGCCACAATGAGCTTTACAGCATTATATACTTAGTGCAGTTGGGTACTGTGAGATTTTTTTTCCTGATAGATAAGGAATTGGACTTATGCAATCTAAAAAAATACACATGCAGAATGGAGAGATATATATGTGTGGTATATATGTGTATATATGTATATAGGTATATATTTAGGTATATTGGTATATATGTGTGGTATTCAGCTTTGTTCGGGTATTTTCCAGCTCCAGAGGAGCACCACTCCAAAACCTAGCCAAATACCTAGCAAAGCAGCTACAGCCCCATACTGAAGAAGCAGCTTCACGTGTACAAAACTCATACCACCTCTTGGAAATGATCAAAGATCTACATGTGGAATAAAAAGATTTGCTTGCAAGTTTCGATGTGGTTTCACTATTCACTCAAGTCCCAATAAAAGAAACTCTTGAAATCATCAAAAATAAATACCAATCACCCAAATACCTCATGGAACTAACAGAACACTGCTTAACCAACACATATTTCATATACAAAGGACAAAGATACAAGCAAATTGAAGGAGCCCCTATGGGATCACCACTGTCACCCGTCATTGCAAATCTGTTCATGGAAGAATTTGAATCCAGAGCCCTAGCTAATGCCACCCTCAAACCCAAACTATACTATACATATAAATACCCGCAAAAACGTAAGAAAACAAATATCAGACCTCTACGGGAAGGAAATAAACAGCCAGACCAAAACTTACAAGAAGCTGGAAGTTAAAAGAGCAGGAATACAATGTGACCTCAAATTCCTTCGCAGCTGCAGAGACAGCAATGCAACACCTACCTGCTTCAAATTAACATTTCATCACAGCATAGCAGCTACTAAACGTATCCTGAAAAGAACTAAAATGGCTCTGCTCAGGAACGAGCACCACAGAAAGAGATTCCAATTGGATCAGTTAAACAAAGATGTTCTAATTCTACACCTGGAATTGAGCAACAAAATCCACCCTCTACTTTGGGATAAGAAAAAACAACTTACAACTTTGAGAGCTGAAACTGAAACCACTTACAAAAATGACAAACTCCTGAAGAAACTAAAGAAATTGGAACATAACAAGAAAGCCCCCAACAACGCACAACACCTGAAACAATTAGTATACAACGTTTCCAACAGAGAACTCACCAAAACAGAAAAAGATGTCCAAACCAAAAGGATTCAATTATGCTATAGCACCCCAAAAAATCCCCACAGAATCCATCATATGTGCAGTAGAATCCAGCCAAACTAAATGAAATACAGATGAAGCTGATTGAATAAGACAAGTTATTAACATCCTATGCACAAGCAAACCACCCAAAAGCAACTTGCACAAAGAGGAACTAAAAGCCCTGCAAGCCCTAAAGAACGACAGCAGCATAATCATAGTTCCAGCAGACAAAGGTAATGCCACAGTAGTAATGGATAGAAAAGACTATGAAACAAAATTGACAGACCTACTCCAAGATTCCACATACAAACCCATAAATGCAGACCCAACCACATATCTGGAAAAAATAACCAAAAAGAAAATTATAACCAGCCACATAAGCAAAGAGATCCAACAGACGATCATCCCAAGAGAAAAATCTTCCAGATGCCCCAAACTATAGGCCATATGAGACTTATCACACAACCCATTACCCAAGCCGTTACTACATAGGAGGCTAATGGAAAAGACATCAAAACACAAATGATCCAGGAAATTAGAACACAGGACTCAAGATACCACAATAAAAGAACTCGCAAGCCCATCACACAACCCATTACCCAAGCCACTAAAACACGAGAGGCTAATGGAAAAAAGATCACTACAAAACAAACAACCCAGGAGATTACAGCACAAGATCCAGGATATCTCCACAACAAAACTCACAAAACTCATAGCCCATTATACCAACATCAACTCCATCAACCAATCAAGAGATAGCAGTGCAACCAACCAGCCCAGCACACCAGCCCCCACCACCAGTATTTATAGAGAGACGGCAGCTCCGACCACACACTGCTTGCACTGGCACGAAGCTGAAAGCACCAGCCTGAGGATGGCGAGTGGGATCTCCCCGAAACGTCACCAATATACTCTTAATTTTAGACAGGAAAAGACCCGAACACACCTAGACCTACATCCCTGTACCTGTGAAAATCTACAAAAAAATATACATACATACATACATACATACATATATATGTTTTTTTAAGTTTTCGCGGGTACTTACATGAATGCAGTTCAGCTTCCTTCGGGTATTATCCCACGTCATTGTAGTGCTTTTAAAGTTGTAGCAATGTTTCAGCAGAATCTCATCTGCCATCATCAGGCTTCTGTATTGAGTTCGTATGTGGGTCAGGCTATCACAGCCGTTAGTTTTAAATTTGAGGCTAGCCTACTGCTGTGCCAGGATGGTTTTTTCTACATCCTGATTGGTTGGGAGTCTTGGTCTGTGTATTTCAGTTTTACTATTCTGGATAAAGGGAAATTGTAATCTATAATTGACCACAAGTTTATTTATATTGCCATGTGATGATTCTCTGATTATTGTATTTGTACTGAAGTTTCTGGAGTCTTCAGTACCCTCTAAATCCATACTTGATAATTAATGTTCATTCCATTTTGAAAATGATGACTGGGTAAACTGACAAGATCTTTATGTAATGATAAACAGTTCAATGAAGGTTTTGACACTGTGTTCCTGTATTGGAGGCTTTCAGTGCAGCTTGGCTTCACGTGAAAGGATGGCTATCATCTATTAGGAAGCTAGGTTTCATCTGGGTTCCTGGTTGGGGTGTGTTTGAGCTGGAGGTATCAGAGGGAGTCTGTTTTTGCCCAGGTGTTTGCCCAGCTCAAACACACCCCAACCAGGCACCCAGATGAAACCTAGCTTCCTAATAGATGATAGCCGTCCTTTCACGCGAAGCCAAGCTGCACTGAAAGCCTCCAATACAGGAACACAGTGTTGCCAGCCAATCAAAGCCACAAAACAGACAGAAGAAACCAGAAACACCAATCAAACAAACTCCAAGTCCAATAAACACAGACCAAGACTCCCAACCAATCAGGATGTAGAAAAAACCATTCTGGCACAGCAATAGGCTAGCCTCAAATTTAAAACTAACGGCTGTGATAGCCTGACCCACATACGAACTCAATACAGAAGCCTGAGGATGGCAGATGAGATTCTGCTGAAACGTTGCTACAACTTTAAAAGCACTACAATGACGTGGGATAATACCCGAAGGAAGCTGAACAGCACACATGTAAGTACCCGCGAAAGCTTAAAAAAACATATATATATATGTATGTATGTATGTATGTATGTATGTATGTATGTATGTTAATTTTTCATGGGTACTTACATATATGGTATTCAGCTTTGTTTGGGTATTTTCCCACATCATTATAGTTGTGCTTTTAAATATAAATATATATATATATATATTCCTTCATATTAATGATGTAAGCCAGGGGTGTCGAACTTAATTTCATCAAGGGCTGCTTAAGGTTTATGTTTGACCTCGGAGGGTCAGGATTGGTAGTGATGTGTGGCTAGGGGGGGCATAACCTTGGTGGGTGTTTGACACAGGTTCAAGATGCATTCCCCCCCCTTCTTTCTTTCCAGTTCTTTACTATAATCATTTTCCTATCTCTTCCACCAGATATTACTGGCAAACATTTATTACTTATTCTTCATCACTAAACTTTTTATTTTTAAATTTATAATCCATTGTTTATTAGTAAATTGTTTTTCCAGGCAGAAAAGCTATACACCATTATATTTTTATCATTAAACTAATAATAAAAAATACAATAGCATAAATAACATGATAATACAAGATCTAACAGCAGAGGTAAAATTCCAGGATAGTAAATAGAAATGGCCATCAATTATAGATTGTCGATACTAGATTAAATAAACCTACAGGATGTACAATCTGGCATTAAACTGTAGTATCAACATAAGATGTTGCTTGTTTTCTATCCAGATCAAGCACTTGCTTGAGGCCATTTAATTGTCATCCAATCCTCCTGCAGTATTCTGCTGGCCATAAACAGGCTGCACAGAGACCCGATGTGGCGTGTTTTTGGCCTCCCCCAGCTCCTGCAACACTCTGCTGGCTGAAAACTGTTCATGTGGGGGCCTTAGAGTGGTCTGTTTTCAGCTGGCAAAGTGCTACAGGGCGCCATGGAGGCTGAAAACGGGCCATGGGTGGGGCCCATTTTGGCTGGCAGAAGCACAGCCAGCCAGTCCTTTGATATTTCCAGGCCAGCCCTGCAGGCCAGATTTAAGCACCTTGTGGGCCGGATCCAGCCAGCGGGCATTGAGTTTGATACCCCTGATATAAGCAATCCAGAGTGACTTGACAATGAGATGGGCACCATATAAATTTAGTAAATAAATGATAGACTCATTCTTGTTATCAGCAATACTAGTTTTCACATTGTCACATGCAAATGATGCAATGTGACAGTTTAATGCAGTTCCTATCTTCTCCCCCTATCCTGCCCTGCTGGGTCTCTGTAGGCCTTGGGCCAGCTTCCCACCCCATTAGGTTCTGTATCTTCCTCCCCATCCCCATCATGCCACATTTACTTCCATAGGTCTCCTTCAGGAAGCAGCTGCTTTGCTATGTGGCCTCCCTCCACAGTGGCTGCATGGCACTATCTGGCAAACAGGCATCATTTTGGGAATGGTGATAATGAATTGTGGCCACTTCCAAAATGACACCTGGTTCTGGAGCACTTGTACCTTCTACCCCAACTTCCTGACCTCTGGAGATCTTTGAAAGGTAAATGTGCTTTTGTGGGTGGGAAGGAGGCTCCAGCAACTGTGGAGACCCCAAGGAGGAGCAAAGCATGGGGTATCTCAGAGTGTGGGGGAGACCAAAGACCAAATGGCTTGTATCTGCAGTAGGCCACCCAAGGCACCACATGCTCCACTTAATGGCCTGTGTTCATTTAACAATTGCATAAGCGAGAGCAGAGATAGGGGGATCATTAAGTGAAATTTGTTCATTTAATGGGCATCTTAACTTCTGACTATAATGGGCAGGCTTCATTCCAGTCATAACTCGAGGACTGCTTGTATAAAACCTATCAACCAATATATTGAATACTTGAATACTTTATTAAGCTGCTTAAGTCTATTGGAATGGGTACCTATATTAAACTTTCCAGACTAAATCATCATTATCTGGAATTCTTTTGAGTTTGAGTGTGCATGTTTAACAGGAGGCATTCTGCTTTACTTTTAAATCAGCCAGCAGGATCTATTTTGTAATAAGCCTTGAGAAGTGAAGTTCTCATTTTAGTAAACATAGTTCAGCAATGTTGCAATTTTGTACACAGGGTTCAGCATTGATTTATTGTTTTATAGAGATACGGATTTTTAAAATCTTGACAAATTGTCTTTTTAAACATAATGTGCTGGTCAAATGAAAGTGTCATCTGAAAAACTAAAGTCCCTATAAACAAGGCAGACATGAATCTGTAAAAATGCCATTGATAGTTATCATGCCCTTGGTAGAGCCGGACTCTAGAGTCGGAGAGGAGGAACAGCCAGACAGGGAGTGGAGGTGTGATGCCTGGAGGTTGTGAAGGAGGCTGGGGAAGGGCAGAGGCCGGCTGGGCAGTCAGAGGAAGAACCAGGCCCATCCCCTCTGCATCGTAGGACTCACACGGAGGAATGGAGAAGGAAACAGCTTACAAGAGAGGAAGCGGCCATGATCTCCCTCACTGATTGCAGCTGGGGAGACATTGCCAGAAGCGAAGCATGTTTTATTTTGGGCTGAAGTTATCTTCGTTGGTGTCCTTTCAACAGACTGTGCCTTGTTATTTACTTGAAGTTGGTAATTACTTATCCTGGTCCGTTGTGGAAATTTCTTCATTGTAGTTTGCTTTTTATTTCTCCTCTATATGCTCATTAAGTTCTGGCTGTATTGCTTTCTTTTGAAGACTATTTCTGAGTAAGTTTTATCTCCAACTTTGAATTATTGAACCAAGTTGGAGGCATTAAAGGATGTTTATTTACCTTTTGGATTTTGTTACATTTGTGTTACATTCCAGGCCATCACAAAACTAATGTCCAAGATTATTATTTTAATCTGTCATTCTTATCTTTGCTAATTTCACTCTTTTATCACAGCTAATCAAAGAAATTCAGACCTTTTAAGAACATTAGCAATACCCTTCTGTCTAGTCCAGCAGTTTGTTTTCAACTGTACAACAAAACCACTAGTTTCCTGGCAGATGGTCTTCAGAGGCCAAGCTGATAGACAACACAACATGTTATAGCAATTCCAAAATTCAGTTATCTGTTGTGTAAAGAAATATTGCCCTGTCTTGATGCTTCCAGGATTCAGTTTTCATTGGGTTCTAGTATTTTGGGAAGGAGAAAAGAGCTCTCCTCCTTTATTTTATTCACATCATGTACAGGGAAGCTGTTTTAATCCCTTGATTACTTTAGTTGCCCTTCACCAACCTTTTTTTAATTCCACTATATCATTTCTGAGGTGCAGTGACCAGAACTGTACAAAATATTTCAGAGGGTTGCACCACTGATTTATAAAAAGGCATTATGAAATTGGCATTTCTATTTTGGATACCATGACTTATTATCTCTTAACATGCTGTTGGTCTATTTTACATTGGATGCACATTGTGTCAAAACCTTCATTGAACTGTTTATCATTACACAAAGATCTTGTCAGTTTACCCAGTCATCATTTCAAAATGGAATGAACGTTAATTATCAAGTATGGATTTAGAAGGTACTGAAGACTCCAGAAACTTCAGTACAAATACAATAATCAGAGAATCATCACATGGCGATATAAATAAACTTGTGGTCAATTATAGATCACAATTTCCCTTTATCCAGAATAGTAAAACTGAAATACAAATTACTGTACTGTTTTTTTGAATTTGGGACAGGGAGGAAGCAAAACAACATCAATACAAAAAGAAACCTTTTAAAAAACAACACAAATAACTGATAAAGGTTTATATAATGCACATTTTATTTTATATTAAATGTTATTTTTAACACATTAAGAAGTAAGCAAATCATGCACCATTGTATGTGCCAAAATACTGCTGATAAAAGTATCAAAACTTGTTTTTGCAAAACATTTTAAGTCTAAAATAAGCATTTAGAAAATCCCTGGAAAGAGTCGGTATGGTACTGTATCAGTATATCTCTTCCAGTCTTTGCCATACTTGTTGGAGCATCGATGTTCATCTCTAATGCAGCGGTGGACCAGGAGAATGGTCATAAAAGTTATGTAGAAATAAGGAAGAATATGATTAAAACCACAACACAAGCAGTATGCCAGGGAGCCCATCAAGTCTCCAGTGTAGTTAAAATGGCGGGTCATACCCCAGAATCCTGAAATCAATAGTTTACTGTAGTGTTTAGTTCCACTGGCTGATGTGTAGGCACATTCAATATATTTGGGTTTCATGCCCCATATTTTACAGTTGCCATCAGTGCGACGGAAGAGATCTTTCTGATGATTGGTCATTCTGAAAATATAGTAGCCCACCAAACCCAGAAGAAGAATTCCAACTGCATAACTAGTAGTAAGCTGGACAGGATGATAGACCAAATATAACCCCTGAGGTAAAAAAAAAGAGAATGAAAAACAAATGGTAAGCAAGTTGTCAGGTTTAGTCAGCATTCTTTCCTTTGCATTATCTGGGTTCTGATTATGTCCCATAGCATCAGTGTCAACTCTTAACAATCATATAGACTTTCTTCCACAATATCTATCCTCATCCACAGAGCAATTCAAAGCATTGGTTTTAACCTTTAGGGTTCTATGTGGCTTAGGATCCGAAAGGACCCTTCTCCCATATGTACCCATCTAAGCGTTATCACCTAATGAGTGGTTTTTTTCAAGATTTCTGACCAAGGAAATAAAGTGAGGTTCTATTAAGGGGAAGATCCCCCCCCCCCCCCCGTGGTGGCACTCTATTTAGAGAATTTCTGCCCCAGAGAGTCTCAACTGGCATGGGACTTTTAGTGTTAAGTGAAGACCATTTTATTTTCCCAGGATTTTAACTGGCTTTTCAGTACCAAGCATTTAGTCTATATGATGTTTTTATTTTGTATTTTGGTGGTATCATATATGTTTTTAAGGTTATAGTTTTGTGTGTTTTATTGTAAACTGCCCAGAGAGCTTTGGCTATTGCACAGTTTAAACATTTAATTGAAAAAAAGTACAGTTGCAATGATTAACAGACAGATAGAGCAAAACCTCCATTCACAGCCAGAGCAAGGTCTCTGGTCACTTTCCTCCCCTTCCCTGGCCTTGGTGTCACAGCGACTAAGAAATCTAAAGCTTGAGAGCAAATCAGACAGGCCACATCCTTAATCAACCAAGTTAAGACACATACCAGTCTTTATGCTCATTCACAACCAAATGAGCCCAAGATCACTAGCAATATGACTACCTAAATCTAAGACTGAAGCTGGAGGATTGGAAAATTAGATTGGCATCAGATTAACAGACCCCCTTCTAACACACAACCTCCATAATTTTCCTGCCATAATTACCCTGGCCCCATCACAACTGCAGTACAAATAGTGCTTGACTTACAACAATTGGGTCCAGAATTTGGGTTGTAGGCTTTTGCAATAGTTAAGCTAGATGTTCATATGATCAGTTCGCTTAACAACAGCAATCTCCCAACTGTGGTTGTTAAGAAGCCTCTTGGGTCATTAAGAGGACAGGCAACTCCTTTTCATGCAGGGAAGGAAACTCCTGTGCTGGGTTAAAAAAATGATGCTTAGATCCCAAAGATTTGAGTTTTGTTTCTCCAGCCCGCTGCAGGCCACCCTCTCCCATCTATGTGCACAAGGGAACTACTGCACTGTGCTGGAGAAAGGAAACTTGGACCTTTGAGATTCAAGTTTCTTTTCTTGGGCCCACTCAGTGGTTCCCTTCAGCTCTGCGTGCTCAATATTCAGGAATCTTTGGGAACTTCTTTTCTCTGGCCTCTCATAGAAACATCACATTCATTAGTTTTCTGGCTAAAAAGATAGCAAACACCAAGTTTCTGAAGGCAAGTAAGGCTGGAAAGAGACCAGAGCTTTGGAATGGAAGCTTCTTTTCTCCAGAGAGTTAGTAACTCTTCCTGTGTGTATGTATATTAACTTTGAACTGTCATTAAGTGACAGTTGAGAACTATTTATTTACATTTCACATTTCTCAACCGCTCAAAAATTACTTGTGTGTACATTCACATCTCTGCATAATTTTTTCCCCTTTGGCCAAGCAGAAGTGATGTTGATCTCTGGAACCCTGACTATGAAATCTTTCTCAACTCCTCTTATTGTACCCCAACTTCCAACTATGAAACCAAAGTCCCAAAGGTGCTTTTTCAAAAGGCAACTGGGCTTTCTTTGCTTTTTCTTGAAGACATTTGTCCAGTTGCTTTTTGAAAAAGCATCTTTGGGACAACCATTACCTGAATGAGTGAGGATTTCCATAGGCATGAAACCGAAGCTACACTTGCTCGCCTATAAACTTCCCTCACATTCATAACAATCCCATCGATCCTTTCCCACCCCTATTTGGAACTTCATCTGACTGACCCGTTACTCAATTCAGGTCTGTTTTATTCTGTACTTCAAGGGTCTGGCTACTATTCTTTCCTGTCTCTCACCCAAATTTGGATCATACTCCGTACTAACAAAGTACACCTTCCAATCACCAGTGACCACAGGTGACTTTGCCAGCAATCTCCAATCTTTATCACCCATGGCAATCCTGACCTGAGAAATCTATTATAGCCATTGCTTGCTTTATGTGCTAGCAGGTTCAGAATTGTGTCAAGTGCCCTTTTCCCCAACAACACTACAAGTGATCCTCAACTTACAACTGGCTACTTACCAACCGCCTGAAATTACAATGACACTGACAAAAGGGATTTATATCTGAAGTTTTGATGACCAGGCATACCTCCCTACAGTCCCATAACTACATTTTTGAGCACCTGACAACCAACTCATAGTTATAGCCCTTTGCAGTCTCATGGTCATATGACCATGATTTGTGATGTTTTTGTCAAAAAATGGTTTATTGCAGTTTATTGCAGTTTCCAGGAAAACACACAATAGTGAACAATGGATTTGCTTAATGACCACACTTCATTTTACAGCTGCTGCAAAAATGATCATAAAATTGGGCTGAACACATGGATGTGCAGGTTCCATTATGGTTGAAAGATGAGGACCACCTGTACCATTTCCACCTTCAGTTCTAATCCATTCTGGTCTGTTCAGTTTCTTTCCCTATCTCTATCATCTTTTAACGCATCATTCACTACTCTTTTTATCTCCATTCTTAGCTATCTTCCTAAGCCACCTCGCATTACAGTATCATCACATTTTTATATATTTTCTTTTTTTCCCCACTTCATCCTAGTTTTACCAGTCTGTGGTCTCTTCCTCCAAATTCAGTCAGTCAGTCAACCTATACTTATCATCCAACCCTCCGGAAAAGTTATGTTGCCGCTTACTTGCTCACGTTGACTCAAGGCGGCTTATAGGAAATAGAAACACAATATAAAAAAATGAAAGATAATAAAAAATAATAAAAATAACTCCCCTGGCAACAACACATACTTATATCAGCCATTTAATGGGCTTTATCCTGCTCTGGGTTCCCCAGGCTTGCTGGCAAAACCATCCTTTCAGGGTCTTCTAAAAGTGTGTCAAAGTAGGGGCCAGCTCATTTCCAGAGGGATGATGTTCCAGATAGAGGAGCCACCATGGAGAAGGCTGTTCTTCTGAATCCTGCCAGATGTCCCTCTTTAGGGAATGGGACCCGCAACATTCCTTGCCTCCCCATTCTAGTGGGTCAGGTGGATGTGACTGGCAAGAGACAGTCCTCAGATAACCTGGTCCCACGCCATGAAGGGCTTTAAAGGTGACAACTGGCATGGCTTCCGGTTTGAGCTTCTTTAGTGACAGACCGAGACCTTGTTTCTGTGAGGCTTTGATCTGTGCTCGCCACTGGAGCGCCCCAAGCTGGCTGGTTTCGGGGCTAAGCCACCCTGTAGAGGTGGTGAAAAGGGGGGAGACTGCCTGTAGGGTTAAGGAGAGCCGCATCTCTCCTCCCCAGCTGGCCATTACTCCTTTTCCCGAAGGTGGTGGTCAGAAATGGCCACCACAAAGAAGAACTCGACCGGAAAAGAATGTGCAGGAGGAAGACAAGAAGAGAAAGTTTTGGTTGACTGGGTCAAACAGCAAAAGCAACAAAGTACCTGGAATTGAAACTATTAAAAAACAATAACATTGTTCCCTAAGAAGATTTTTAAGTACGAAGGAGAGAGAAAAGGGAAAAGATTTGGTTTTCTCCTTTTCCTATACTGACAGCTAAGAGACTTAAGCAAGAAATTGGGGGGAAAATCCACTTTGACATCAATAGGCATTTAATGTTGAAAATAAAAAGTCAAAGGGATGATAAAGATTTCTGGACAATTAAAAGCTTTTGAAAACAGGAAAGGAGAGAAAAAAAATAAAAGGGCAGGATCTGGAAGGGAGGAGACTTACAGCAAAATCTCAACACTTCCAAAAGATACATTCTGACTGAAATATCACAACAAAAACCCCAGGAAGAGAAAGTTGAAAAAGAAATAAGAAGATATAACTCGGGACTATCTGGATTACTTGATGATTTCTGGATTCTTGGTTATTGTTTTGAATGACTAAAATCAATCAGGTGGCTGTTTAAAACTGTTTAAAATGTCTCCACTTTTAGAAGAACTGAAAATGGAACTTAAAAAGTACAAAAAAGATGCACAAGAAGGGAGAGGTTCTTTTGGCTTCGTATTTCAGTTTTTAGAAATGGAGATTTGGAATTATGAGAAACAACAAGAAATGCCTGCAGAACAAGAAGATTGCGACGAAGAAGCCATCTTTAACAAACAAGTAATCTTAGATGGGAGAAAAAAAGGAAAGGGGGGGAAAGAGAATGGAAAGTTTAAGATTGGGAAAAATAACTAAAAAAAAATAGAGTGAAAAATAAGTACAAAATCAGAAAGCAACAGAAGAGGGAAATGCTGAAGAGAGAATTAGAACTAGGGAGACAAGGTGGTAAAAAGGGGAGGGAGAAGATGAGAGGGAAGAAAGAAAGGAAAAGAAGTTATAAAGGACAGAAGCAAAATATAGAGAAACAGGGCCAATTTAGAGATAATGGGTGAAAACTTAATGGAAAAAGGGATTCTGCAAAGGTATATAAGATAGTATGGTTATATTAGAAACAAATAATTTTAGAAAATATGAAACAATTGTATGATTAAAATGTCTGATAAAATAGCTATTCTAATTCAGTGGAATGCTTGTCAATAAATAAATGTAACAAAAGGTATATTTAATGATTTATAAAGCATATGTGAAGAGAAATAAGGGAAAAATTAATTATGGAGATTATATGTGTTTTTAAGGAAGTATTATATTTAATTGAAAAGAAGTGTTAAAGATGTTAAGATTTTAATGATTATTAATGATAGAACTGAACTGGAATGGAATGAGGGTTTATAATTACATATATTTATAATCTTTTTTTTAAAGAACATAGCGTGTATTATAAGAATGTATCAAGCAGAATTCGATTGGAAGTTATGTATTATGTATTATACTGAAGGTCATAAACTTAAGGTATATATTGAAGTTTAAATAAGAGTTGAATGGATGTAATTAAAAGATATAAAGGTGTCATACTCCAATTAGTAATTACAGCAGAAAATTTGTTTAATGATAAAAGATAAAGATAATATGAAATTGAAACAGAACAGACAAAAGTATAAATATAATGATTTGAATTGAGATGAGATAATCAAAATAAAATTGAGAAAATTGAAAAAGGGAAAAAACAATATAGAAAATGTAAAATAGTATAAGATATGGAATAGAATACAAAAAGGAGCGTGAAATTGAGTTTTGTATTTGTACAAAGAAGTTCAACCCGGGACCATTCTATTTTCAAAAAAGATGTTTTACTTGTATTTTGTATGTGTGAAAACCCAAATAAAACATTATTAAAAGTAAAAAAAAAAAAAGGTGACAATCAGCACCTTAAATTGAGTCTATATTATTCTTCTGTTTACCATTATATCTTCCTCTCCTCTACTAGAGTCCATCCTCCAGATTGAGGCCACCTTGATCTGTTTGAGCCTTTTTTTTTCTGAATTTCTCAACCATTCTTCTATGGCCTACACAACATCTACAATAACTTCCAATTATCCTCTTTGCATCTAGTTTATCATTCCCCATTTCCCAGGACCCTTTGAGTTATGCCATAGTCTCAACCAGCATCCTTCTTCCTTTATATTTTCCCTCAGCTCTAGTTGGTCTCTGAAAGCCTGCATTTTAGTTTTTCAACTCTGGCATATAAAGATATCAGCCATTGGCCTCCAGCCACCATACAAAATATCAGCTTCCAGCTGTCTTCACAACCAACCTCCAACTGCCACATAATAGCAACCATTACCCTAGGAGTTGCCCATTTCCTCTTCAAAATAATACTGCCAAGGCAGATTACTCTCTCCAGCAGTGGGCCCAAACACTAAAAAAAAAAAAAAAATCCTTAAACATGAACTGCCATCATGATACCCAAGATGTTTTCTTACAGGGAGGATAACTCTATTGTTTCTAGAAGCAGTTGAATATAAACATGAGTAAAATGCATATGATGAAATACCTGCAGAGTATAGAGATAGGGAAGCCAAACACAGTCTCCCCAGCCCAGATACCATCCAAAGTGATCGTGGGCAATATCCATTGTTTTTAAATACCAATTTTCATTCCAAAAGAAGTCCAGAACATACAGACCCTGAAAAATATACACATTATCACTACATTTTAGAAAAAAAACAGGCATGTGAATAAATGCTATCTTTGAGGGAGACAAACTGAAATTTATCTAGATATAAAATGCAAGTCATGGTTTTGGGGGGATTGCACTTATGTAAGTTTAATGATTAAAATTCTAAATTAGTGATTCTATCACCACTTTTATAGAGCCTTATAATTGAAGAACATGATACTACAATGTCCTCTTTATTCCAAAGATGCTTTTTCCAAAAGGCAACTGGACTTTCTTGGTTTTTTTTTCTGTGAAACTGTTTCAAAACTGTAAAAACTGATACTGAGATGTGTATAAAGAACTTCCTCAATTAGCTGTCAGTTAAATTAAATCAATGTGGTTATTTTATGCTCATAATATACACTGCTCAAAAAAATAAAGGGAACACTTAAACAACACAATGTAACTCCAAGTCAATCTCACTTCTGTGAAATCAAACTGTCCACTTAGGTAGCAACACTGATTGACAATCAATTTCACATGCTGTTGTGCAAATGGAATAGACAACAGGTGGAAAGCATAGGCAGTTAGCAAGACACCCCCAATAAAGGAGTGGTTCTGCAGGTGGTGACCACAGACCACTTCTCAGTTCCTATCTTTCTGGATGATGGTTTGGTCATTTTTGAATGCTGGCAGTGCTTTCATTCTAGTGGTCGCATGAGACGGAGTCTACAATCCACACAAATGGCTCAGGTAGTGCAGCTCATCCAGGATGGCACATCAATGTGAGCTGTGGTAAGAAGATTTGCTGTGTCTGTCAGTGTAGTGCCCAGAGCATGGAGGCGCTACCAGGAGACAGTACATCAGGAGACGTGGAGGAGGCCGAGGAGGGCAACAACCCAGCATCAGGACCGCTACCTCCACTTTGTGCAAGGACAGGAGGAACACTGCCAGAGCCCTGCAAAATGACCTCCAGTGGACCACAAATGTGCATGTGGCTGCTCAAACAGTCAGAAACAGACTCCATGAGGGTGGTATGAGTGTCCGCCATCCACAGGTGGGGGTTATGCTTTCAGCCCAACACCGTGCAGGATGTTTGGCATTTGCCAGAGAACACCAAGATTGGCAAATTCGCCACTGGCACCCTCTGCTCTTCACAGATGAAAGCAGGTTCACACTGAGCACATGCAACAGACGTGACAGGGTCTGGAAACACCGTGGAGAACATTCTGCTGCCTGCAACATCCTCCAGCATGACCAGTTTGGCAGTGGGTCAATAATGGTGTGGAGTGGCATTTTTTTAGGGGGCTGCACAGCCCTCCATGTGCTCGCCAGAGGTAGCCTGACTGCCATTAGGTATCAAGATGAGATCCTCAGACCCCTTGTGAGACCATACGCTGGTGCGGTTGGTCCTGGGTTCCTCCTAATGCAAGACAATGCTGGACCTCATATGGCTGGAGTATGTCAGCAGTTCCTGCAAGATGAAGGCATTGATGATATGGACTGGCCCGCCCGTTCCCCAGACCTGAATTCAATTGAGCACATCTGGGATATCATGTCTCGCTCCATCCACCAACGCCATGTTGCACCACAGACTGTCCAGGAGTTGGGGGTGTGGGAGGAGATCCCTCAGGAGACCATCCGCCACCTCATCAGGAGCATGCCCAGGCGTTGTAGGGAGGTCATACAGGCACGTGTAAGTCACACACACTACTGAGCCTCATTTTGACTTGTTTTAAGGACATTATATCACAGTTGGATCAGCCTGTAGTGTTTTTTTTTCACTTTAATTTTGAGTGTAACTCCAAATCCAGACCTCCATGGGTTGCTAAATTTGATTTCCATTAATAATTTTTGTATGATTTTGTTGTCAGCACATTCAACTATTTAATAAACAAAGTATTTAATAAGAATATTTCATTCATTCAGATCTAGGATGTCTTATTTTTGTGTTCTCTTTATTTTTGCTAGCTGTAGTATGTGTAGTATGCACTTGTACTCACAAACAATTAGATTCCATATGGTTATTCCCTTAAGAAAATTGCTTAGGAATGTAGCCTAATACAGGGTCGCCAAACTTTTGGACCTCAGGGACCACCAAACTCATAATTTTAAATCCCAGGGACCACTAATAGGAATTTTGACTGATGGCTTGCTGACGTTTTCCCAGGGTCTCTGTAGAGAATGAGAATCAAAGAGAATGAAAATGTAAATACCTATATGTGTATCGGTTTTCTGTATACTTCACTGTTGAGGCTTCTGACTTCCTTGATGTGTACTTGCACAATCCAAGAAGGCCAGACTATTTTCCTTAACATCTTCCCGTGTAGTATTTCTGTTGATGTGTTTGATGAAGGCTTCCACTTCCTGAGTTCTAATGAAGGCATCTAATTCCACCTACTCACTGGTAAAGATATGTGGATGACACCTGAATCAAGAATAAAACACAGAAAGTGGAAGCCTTGAACAAATACATCAACACTATGGACAGAAACATTAAATTTACATGGGAAGAAGTTAAGGGAAATATCAAGCCTCAAAACTGAAGAAAACAGAAAACCTATATCCAGATCACTGTTTACATGTTGATTCTCACCACCCACTGGACCACAAACTGGGTGTAATCAGGATCGTACACCACCAGGCTAAAGGTATGCCTACCAACAAAGAGGGGAAGAAAGGAACAAAAACATATCAAGGAAGTCCTCATACGTTGTGGTTATCCCAACTGGGCCTTCATCAAATCCACAAAAAGATGCAGCAGGGACCTCTTTCAAAATAGACAAAGAAGAGAACAAACAACAGAGCAACATTGTCATTTTATATGTTGCAGTAATATCTGAAAAACTCAGGAGGATTTTCAACCAAGATAGCATACCTGCACCCTTTAAACCCAGGAATATATTAAGGTAGCTTGTCCAACCTAAGGACAAAACACCCAGACGCAAACTGAGCAATGTGGTATATATAGTACAGTGAAGCAGGACATGTGCAGACTGGTACATTGGAGAAAAAAAAATAACCACGTCACAAATGTATGGCACAACACAGGAGAACAAACTCATCAGGATAGAATTCAGCAGTCCATCTGCTTTTGAAGTTAAAGGGTTAGTCTTTTGAAGATAGCAAAGTTCATATTCTGGACAGAGCACCACAGGTTTGAAAGAAGGGTCAAAAGGTAATTATGTTAAAACTAAACAGCCCTCCCTTATCATAGGGAGAGGGATATGACACTATCTGTCTCTTCGCTACAATGCAGTCGTTTCAGCAGTCCCAAAAAGGTTCCACACTGTTTTGCATTCTGATTCAAGTGACTCAGATATAAACCCCCAAGTAGCTTCAACTACTCTTGGAGAGCTAACAACCAACCCAGAGAGTGCTAATTATGAAATTGCTGCAAAGAATATAAATCCTTTCATTCTCCTCACTTAGAACTAAAGAAGATTCTTGGATGAGAAGCAAAATGTTTTCAAATAAAAACTAAGAAAATCCAGTTGCCCTTTGGAAAAAACACTTTGGGGACAATTGTGACCTGGATGATTGAGAATCTCCACAGACAATGTTCTATTTAATTTTAATTTTTTATTGTATGTTAATGCCTAATTATTATATACTGTCACAATGCAGGAACATTCCAAGCACAACCTTCCAATATAACGAGTTATAAATCAGAGATTTTAATGTTTTCATTGTTGTATGAGTGGAAAAAAATCATTCAAAACAACACAGATGTTATCTCAATCTGAATTCTTATGCAAGAATATTGTTTTGTGAACTCTTGCATGAAATTTTTCTATTCTTGCATGAGAACCTATGAGATTTTGAGATTGAAATCAGTAGCATATTGAGATATTTCACAACTCCAATAATTTTTGCTCATTATTTTGTGAAGAACAGCTTGTAAATGGTAGTACTGATACACAAAGGATTTTGGGAAACTAAAGTCATGAAAGAGTTAAGAGACTGATTAAATTGCAACCAAGTGTAAAAATGATGTGCACATATTATACACATCTCTATCTTTTTGTGTGTAGACACACACACACACACACATACATGATGTATCACCTGAGGAAATGGAGAAAATTGTGGTTGATAGCATTTAATTTTAATCCATGTATTAATGTTTACCTGTAGGACATTGAGAAGTAGCATAGAATTAGTGACTTGCCCATATAATTCCTGTTGTTTTGCAGCATAGGATAAATTAATCAAGGTCCATCCTACAATTCCAGGTCGGCCATTAAAAAACAATTTAAAATCAAACCACTTTCCCAAGCGTGGATTAAATTCAATTCCCATCATGAAGTCATAGAAGAAATTGCCAGTGAATTTGCTAGAATAGAATATTAAGAGGATAAACAAAGTTTACAATATATTAATTTGAAAACAAAATGAAATTGCAAGAACACTCACAAACAAAATGGACAACATTACTGATTAGCCTGTTTCAAATAACTGACATTAATTACAATGTTATTTATTTTCATTTCAAATATTTATAACCTGCTCAGTGTAATGGGAAGACAGAATAACCCTTGAGAAACAAGAGATCAATACAAATGTGAGAACAAAATTTGAGTCTGGGGCAGAAATATAATTTGAGAAAACATCTTAGATTTGACCCTCCCTAATTCTTTTTGGGACAAAAACAGGGAGGGAGTAGCATATTCAGACTTGCAAGGTTCTATTACTGTAACCTTATAAGAAAAGTAGTATCAGGATTCATAACTTCCAGATGAGAGCTGATGTTCATTACCAAAAGAATCTTCAAACTGACCCCCAAAAGGTGGATAATATAGAATGAAATGGAGTGGAGCGGAGTGGAGTAGAGTAGAATAGAATGGAATTCTTTATTGGCCAAGTGTGATTGGACACATAAGGAATCTGTCTTGGTGCAAATGTTCTCAGTGTACATAAAAGAAAAGATACATTCGTCAAGAGTCAAGAATCATAAGGTACAACACTTAATAATAGTCATAGGGTACAATAAGCAATCAAATCATACTAGGAAACAGTCAATATAAATTAGGATACAAGCGACAAAGTTACAGTCATACAATCACAAGTGGGAGGGGATGGGTGATAAGGAGTGATGAGAAGATTAATGCTAATAGTAATGCAGACTTTGTCAGTATTGACCTGACTCCAAGGTAAATACAAGTAGTCTTTGATTTACAACTGGCCATTCAAACTATGACAAAACCTCCTCAAAGAACTTTGAATTCACCAAGTTCAAAGTTCCAATTGTTGCCCCCCCTGTCACATGACCACAAATTTATTGTTTAGCAAGAAGCCTGCATTTATGGCTGTTTACAGGATCCTGCTGTCACATGACCACAATTTATAGTGTTTTTGCTAAAACCTGGTATTTACTTCCAGTTTTCATCAAAAATGCCCCATAGTGAATGGGTTTGCTTAATGAGAACAGTAGTCATTTTATGACTGTGGCACTTGCTTAACGACCACTGCAAAAATGTTATAAAATTGAATCAGTCACAGGGGGCCCCACTTTCATCATTGTTTCTGACTGTTATGGGTAGGTTCCAAGATGATTGTAAGTTGAGGATTACTTATGAAGGCTTTAGAGAATTTAACAGCTGGACAAGTAGACACAGACAAATACTCCCTAAACTATTGATCCTAATACTATTTTAACTATTGTCTCTGAAGAGTATTGCAAGGCATGCCCTATGACTGTAATTTCTGAGTCTTTTCCAATGATAGACCTGTTTATGATGTGATGATAATCCAAATGGGAGGTTATCAGAGGATGAGACCAGCCCACTTCTATCCAGAAAGGTTTCAGTTTTCAGGATTAGATAGAGCGATAGAGGTGAATCCAGCTATATAATACAGGTCTATACATGCTCTTTTAGGAGCAGTACAACTCTGCCCAGGGTGGAGAACCTACTTAATTCCTGGCTTCATGAAGTATCAATTCATAAAGTCTCTATTTTGTCAGGATTCCACTTTTAAGATATTTTCATCCATTATAGCATCTATTCCAATATCTGCAGTCTTAACTGATTCTGAGAATGAAGAAATATGGTTAGCTGTCTTCAGTATACTAGTAAAACTTAATTCTAATCCTTTAATGACCTAGTTATCAGTTTTATATAGATTATAAACAACAAAGATGGCAGAAGGAATTCCACAGCCTACAAGACTGTAGACAAATAACATAATGATTTTCTGTGGAGCTGATTCAGGAAATAAAGAAAATCTACTTAGGAAGAACATTCTGGCCTATATAATTCATCCAGAATGATACCATACCAATGGTATCAAAAGTTGCTAATATATCTAGGATTTGTATCAACAGAATTCCACTTCTCCATTCTTTCTCACAGAGCACATTGTCTGTGTGAACAAACAAGTTTGAATGCCAAAACCAAAATGGTATCAAAGTGGAATGGTGCACATAACTCATATCCTTCAAGAATGCACGAAGCTGAAAAGTAACCACCTTCTCAAGGACTTTACTCAAAAAGAGGATTTTGGAAATAGGACACTAGTTCCAGGCATATCTTCTTCAAGAGTGACTGAATTACTGTTTCTTTCAAGGCACTTAAAGGGGACACTGTTGATATAAAAACTCACTCTATCCATCTATCTATCTATCTATCTATCTATCTATCTATCTATCTATCTATC